>MU679349.1:84194-172922 GCA_026770625.1 Nicotiana glauca | reverse complement strand
CAAGGTTTCTCGAATTTTGAAGTAGAAGTTGTGATGAATTTCTGAGAGTCAGACGGTTTAAACAGATTAGGCATCCAGTCCAAAAGGCATGTCATGTTCATTGAAGTCTGTATGTACTCCAGATAAGTCCTTCTTTACTCTCCCCGAAAGGGATACCTCTCGTTTAAATTCATTGTCCTGTCCATTATTTATTTTTCTTTGAATCCCTTTCGGTCTAACCTTATTCTAGAAATGAGAGAAAGAAGGGATGGCAAGGCTTATTTACAGGGCTTTCGTTTGACACGAGCCGATGTGCAAAAAAAAAACCCAACTTCACCAGGGGCATCAAGTCGACCCCGACTAGCCATGGCGGCCGATGCTTCGAAATCAAAACTCTTGGAAAGAGAAAATCAAATTGAAGTGTCTATAAAGGCAAATGAAGCTGAAAGGTTGAGTCCCGCGTGGCTAACCGTCTCGGCAAAGGTTTGAAAAGCCAAGGTGCCCCAAATGCTCTGAAATTGATGTTGGAAGAAATAAGTCAAAAAATGAAAGGCCTACGAAGGAGAAATAAAGATGAAAAAGGTTAAGTCCCACGCGACTAGCCATTGCAGCAAAGTTTGAGGAGACAAAACTTCCCCAATGCTCGAAGAAAAGAAAAGAAAAAGAAAAAAGAGAATTAGAAAGGAAAGGCCTACGAAGTCAAAATAAAGTTCAAAAGGTTGAGTTCCACTGACCAATCATCATCATGACAAAGTCTGAAAAAGCCGGAGTTTTCTCCAGAGGCAGAAATGCAATCGCTGTTCAGGAAGCAACCAGTTGCAGTTGAAAGGGCCGAAATCAAGTAATCAAAATAATAAAGGCCACAAAACCAACCACCATTTCAAACGAACAATTGTTCTTTGTTTGAAAAATTATAACACGTGCAATCCAAGCAACCGTGCAAGAAGCAGGTGCAACCAAGAAGGAAAAGAAATGCGCAAGTGCTAGAAACAACTTTGCAGCAAGGAATCAACCTAAAAGGAAAGGTTACTCCAAATTATTTCATGCATTTTTCTTAAAAAAATGAAATAAAAAAAAGAAATAAGAAGAAAATTCAAAAAAAAAATGATAGTTTAGAATCCCCAATATCAATCTTTTATCCTTTTACCAACATTAGGGCTCCAATCCCTGAGTTGAGCCTTTTTAGACATAGGGCCTCCATTCCCTAGCCGCCTTTTGCCAACATTAGGGCTCCAATCCCTGAGTTGAGCCTTTTTAGACATAGGGCCCCTGATTTGAGCCTTTTTAGACATAGGGCCTCCATTCCCTAGTCGCCTTTTGCCAACATTAGGGCTCCAATCCCTGAGTTGAGACTTTTTATACATAGGGCCTCCATTCCCTAGTCACCTTTTGCCACCATTAGGGCTCCAATTTCTAAGTTGAGCCTTTTTAGACATAGGGCCTCCATTCCCTAGTCGCCTTGTGCCAACATTAGGGCTCCAATCCATGAGTTGAGCCTTTTTAGATATAGGGCCTTCATTCCCTAGTCGCCTTTTGCCAACATTAGGGCTCCAATCCATGAGTTGAGCCTTTTAGACATAGGTCTTCCATTCCCTAGTCGCATTTTGCCAACATTAGGGCTCCAATCCCTGAGTTGGGCCTTTTTAGACATATGACCTCCATTCCCTAGTCGCCTTTTGCCAACATTAGGGATCCAATCCCTGATTTAAGCCTTTTTAAACATGGGGGCTCCATTCCCTAGTCGCCTTTTGCCAATATTAGGGCTCCAATCCCTGAGTTGAGCCTTTTTAGACATAGGGACTCCATTCCCTAGCCGTCTTTTGCCAACATTAGGGCTCCAATCCCTGAGTTGAGCCTTTTTAGACATAGGGCCTCCATTCCCTAGTCGTCTTTTGCCAACATTAGGGCTCCAATCCCTGAGTTGTGCCTTTTTAGACATAGGGCTTCCATTCTCTAGTCGCCTTTTGCCAACATTAGGGATCCAATCCCTGATTTGAGCCTTTTTAAATATAGGGGCTCCATTCCCTAGTCGTCTTTTGCCAACATTAGGGCTCCAATCCCTGAGTTGAGCCTTTTTAGACATAGGGCCTCCATTCCCTAGTCGCCTTTTGCCAATATTAGGGCTCCAATCCCTGAGTTGTGCCTTTTTAAATATAGGGCCTCCATTCCCTAGTCGCCTTTTGCCAACATTAGGGCTCCAATCCTGAGTTGTGCCTTTTAGACATAGGGCCTCCATTCCCTAGTCGCCATTTGCCAACATTAGGGCTCCAATCCCTGAGTTGTGCCT
This sequence comes from Nicotiana glauca, assembly GCA_026770625.1. Classification (NCBI taxonomy): domain Eukaryota; kingdom Viridiplantae; phylum Streptophyta; class Magnoliopsida; order Solanales; family Solanaceae; genus Nicotiana; species Nicotiana glauca. The sequence goes on along the minus strand of MU679349.1, from coordinate 170,656 downwards.
TTTTAGACATAGGGCTTCTATCCTTTTGCCAATATTAGGGCTCCAATCCCTGAGTTGAGCCTTTTTAGACATAAGGCCTCTATTCCCTAGTCGCATTTTGCCAACATTAGGGCTCCAACCCCTGAGTTGAGCCTTTTAGACATAAGGCCTCCATTCCCTAGTCACCTTTTGCCAACATTAAGGCTCCAATCCCTGAGTTGAGCCTTTTTAGACATAGGGCCACCATTCCCTAGTCGCCTTTTTGCCAACATTAGGGCTCCAATCCCTGAGTTGAGATTTTTAGACATAGGGCCTCCATTCCCTAGTCACCTTTTGCCAACATTAAGGCTCCAATCCCTGAGTTGAGCCTTTTTAGACATAGGGCCTCCATTCCCTAGTCACCTTTTGCCAACATTAAGGCTCCAATCCCTGAGTTGAGCCTTTTTAGACATAGGGCCTCCATTCCCTAGTCACCTTTTGCCAACATTAAGGCTCCAATCCCTGAGTTGAGCCTTTTTAGACATAGGGCCTCCATTCCCTAGTCACCTTTTGCCAACATTAAGGCTCCAATCCCTGAGTTGAGCCTTTTTAGACATAGGGCCTCCATTCCCTAGTCACCTTTTGCCAACATTAAGGCTCCAATCCCTGAGTTGAGCCTTTTTAGACATAGGGCCTCCATTCCCTAGTCACCTTTTGCCAACATTAAGGCTCCAATCCCTGAGTTGAGCCTTTTTAGACATAGGGCCTCCATTCCCTAGTCACCTTTTGCCAACATTAAGGCTCCAATCCCTGAGTTGAGCCTTTTTAGACATAGGGCCTCCATTCCCTAGTCACCTTTTGCCAACATTAAGGCTCCAATCCCTGAGTTGAGCCTTTTTAGACATAGGGCCTCCATTCCCTAGTCACCTTTTGCCAACATTAAGGCTCCAATCCCTGAGTTGAGCCTTTTTAGACATAGGGCCTCCATTCCCTAGTCACCTTTTGCCAACATTAAGGCTCCAATCCCTGAGTTGAGCCTTTTTAGACATAGGGCCTCCATTCCCTAGTCACCTTTTGCCAACATTAAGGCTCCAATCCCTGAGTTGAGCCTTTTTAGACATAGGGCCACCATTCCCTAGTCGCCTTTTTGCCAACATTAGGGCTCCAATCCCTGAGTTGAGATTTTTAGACATAGGGCCTCCATTCCCTAGTCGCCTTTTCGCCAATATTAGGGATCCAATCCCTGAGTTGACATTTTTAGATAAATGATCCATCCGCTGATCCTTTCCCTTCTAGATAGATGCAATCCTTATTCTATTTTCTTTAGAAAAAAAAAAGTTTAGACTTTTTTTACAAATAACTCACGAAATTCCTAGTAAAAACTGGGGCAGAAAATTTCGTTTGTTTGTTTGTTTTGGTGTCTGAGCAGATTTTACCTTGAGGCACAGAATTCGAGACGACTAAAAGAATGAGTCTCAATCCAAAATAAAGAAAAAGAAGAAAAAGAACAAAAAAGAAGTGAACTCAAAGTGCTGAAGTGGAGAAGGACGCGAACTGCTCAAGATATCCTTGAAGTCACAAGCTTCGCATGTCCAGCCTTGATCCAAAGCTGAAGAAAGAACCAGCACCTATAGCTAACGAGTATCAAGATTCAGATCGGAGTCTACATCAAGACCTATCCAGGACTCAAGATCAAGCTTCAAGAGATTTATAGATAGGAATCTTATAACTCGTAGCTGATAGGCTTAGTTAGTCTTTTTAATTTTGATTTTGATGTAATAAATGGGACCGCGGACTGGAACCTCGAAGGCACCTCGCTCGGCTCTCAACCTCGGTACTTCATCACCTCATTCACCTTTGAACTACACGCGACCTGATTCCCTTATAACCTGGGATATGTAGGTTGTCCAAAATCAGGATTCGGTTGCACCTTTTTCTTCTATTGTCTTCCTCTTTTGGATAACGATATGGTCAAAAATTAGTCACACGACTCACTTTATCTTTGCCTAAAAACTCTTCATGTTTCCAAGCAAAGAGGGGCAGCTGTGAGCACCTAATTTTGACCATATTTGATTCTTCCACCCACTTTTAGTATTTAAATAGATTTTAAGGTTAATTTTAATATTGTAGTTTTATTTCACCTTTTTATAGGTTTATTTTAGATAATTTAAAAATTAAAAAAATAAAAAGAATTACATATTTTATAGTATTAGTTTTATTTTTATTTGCAAAGAAAGAAAAGTTTCCAAAAAAATTTTGTTTTTAATCTAGGTTAGTTTAATTTTTAAAGATAGAGTTCTTAATAAGTAAATTTCGAGCGATTAATCTTATTATTTTACTATTTTAATCTAGTAAGGGGTAGTATATTTATTTTTGTCTCTTCTTTATTTTTTTAAAAATAAAAATAAAAAAATCAAAAAAAAAAGGAAAAAACAAGAGGTAATTTTTACCTATTTTGTCATTTAGCTAAAATGCTTTCTTATCCTTTCTTTTCCCGATAAAAATCATGTTACTCCACCTCTCTACTCTGTTCCTTCTAACAATAAAAGATTTTCCAAATAAGACTTAAATATGGAGGTACAAATAGAAAGCAAGAGGAGAGAAAGGGAAGGATGAGAAACAAGGGAAGAAGGGGGCTGAGCAAAAATTACAGAAAGCACACACATTCATCTTTCTCCAAAAAACCATCAAAAACCAGTAAAAAAAAAGAACACCCCTCCTCCTAAAAAACTAGCGTTGCTCGTTTTCGACCTAATGGAACCAACCTAAAACTCCTATGTCACCATTCCCATCATCTCCGGCCACCCCAACCTAAAACTCCTCTGTCACCAGTTCAAAACAGCCCCAAATTTAGCTAAAATCCCCACCAAATAGCCATGAAAGTTGGCTGCAAAAGCTCCATAGAATTGCCAAAAACAACCGTTTAAACAGTTCCAAACCGACCAAAACGACGCTGCCAGAAACGAACTGAAATAACGCCTCTAAATAGCCAGAAATCTTCCCTAAACCCAGTTGAGAACCGCTGCCTAAAGATGTAGTCGAACGAGGTCGTTGAGGTCACCGAACAGCTTCTGCGTGAGGTCCAAATAAGGTTTTTCCGGTTTGCAATTCTAGTCTTAAATCGATTTTACGCCTAAGCTCTGTCGTCGATTCTCTAGTGTGAGTCAAAAGCGATCGTTGTATGAGTTTTGCCGGAGGCCTGGTTTAATGAAAATCGTTGTTTTAGTTGAGGTTCATTCCTTTTTTTTACTGGTTCAATAACAAATTTTTATTGTTAGTTGTCCTCTGATTTTTGCTGTTTTGTCCTATTAATTGTTGTGTTAGTATTTTTGTTGAATGTTGCACTGTTTTCTTTGTTTGGAAATTTCAATACGTTGTCTCTATCCTATTTTTGTGATTTGTTTGGATTATAATTGTATGGGTGTAGAAGATAAATTGTTCTATTAAGTGGGTTGTGATTTTATGTAATAAAAAATGGGATGAACCAATTACGTAATTGTTTTCTAATGTTTGCTTGATTTGCTGTTTTGAAGCATTTTTTATTTTACTCATTTGAAAATTGGTCCTCTGTTTAGTCATATAGAACTTAGAAAATAAAATTAGATTGGTTTACTTGATTCTATTTGTGAATTTGATTCATGTCCAGTAAGTCTTTTCTTTAAATAATTTTTTTGTCTCATCTTCCATTTAATAAGTTAGCTCACTCCTTCCACAACTTCATATCTATAATCCATGGCCTTACAACAATCATGAACATTTGCAGTTTGCTTTAAATTGAATACAATCCTTTTAAAATAATTTGAGGCGTGCCATGCCAAATAAAACCCTTAAGCCCATAGCCCTCACAAAAGTAGTTAATTACTTAGAATTCGAGGCATGCCATTCAGCGAATTTCAATGGCCTTCGCAAAGTTAACAAAGCGTAGTTGCTTTAGGCGCATTATTTTAATAATATTACTTTCCTAAATTCAGGTGTGTATTTCATGTGACCCAACTCTAAATCTCACAACGTTGAATAAAATGTGTTTCGGATTATGGGTGCATTTCATGTGGCGCGATCCAACGACATCTTTTAAACGGCGTTAAATCTTTCTCTAAAACTTAATTAAAAGAGTTTAATAGTTTAAAATGGCATCATAGGTTAAAACATGTTTTAAAATTAGATAATAAGCCAATTATAATAGTTTAAGCGATCGTGCTAGAACCACAGAATTCGGGAGTGCCTAACACCTTCCCTCAGGTTAACAAAATTGCTTATTCAGAATTTCTACTTCGCAGACTTCAAAAGAAAAGTCAAAATCTTCCTCGATTTAGGATTTAAAATAAAATGGTGACTTGGGACACCAGAAAACAAACCATCCCAAATGGCGACTCTGAATAAATTGAATAAATAATCTCATTTCAAATAATATCATTTAAATTGGAAAAACTCCCTTGTACTACCTTCGGGTGTGTAAAAAGGAGGTGTGACATGGGCAGCTAGTATATCCTCCGAATAGTCTCCACAGAGGCATCCACAGGCTTTCTACGCACATTCATTATGCCATTCACATGTTCTTTTACGTTGGCGCAGAATTCACGGACAACTATCAAATTCCCCTAGTCCGGCTCTTCAAAGAAGATTTGCAGCCCCCGTCGCACCAGCTCATGATACAAATTAGGGCAGCCCAGCTGGAGCGACCCTATATATATGCCCCTCTCCGGAATGGGTTTCCTAGGGGCCTTCTCCGCAAAGCTGTCCTAATCCTTGGAAGAGACAAACTTGATACTATCAAAGGGACGAGCATGAGCTGACCCGCGCGCCCTGGACGATCCAGCTTGACCGCTGGAAGAAGCACCAATGGTGTGGTGTTTCCTAGATGAAGCCATAGTACCTGGAAAAGGAATAACATTAGCACAGCCTAAAAAATGTGACTTAATGCGGTTTCTCAGACTTTACGCGCACAATTGGTCACAATTACTAATTTGCACTCACTGTGGCATTTAAACAAATACTTTGTGGGCATTATATACCCACACCCAAATTCAAACATGTTGTAACCCAATGCCACCACAATTTTCCCAAAATCACCTACTAAGTTAAGAGACAATGCCACCAACATCACCACCCACAAACACTACAAATTTCTACTAAGAAAAGAAAAGAAAAAGCTACCACATAATTAAAAATAAATAAAATGAAAATCTGTACAAAAAAGGGAAAATAGTAAAGAGAAACCATACCTGTAGTGAGAGTATGTGGGGAGAAGTGAATAAGAGTGGTGGAGGGTTGGGCTTGAGCCTTGGGAATTTGGGAATGGAGAAGAGGGAATGGAGGAGGGGAAAATTTGGAGAAGAAGGGGATTTTGAAGAGGAAGGGACTTAGGGCTGGGGGTTTGCATTGGAGAATTGGGAAATTGAGAATGAAGAAGAGAAGGGAATAGTTAGGGGGTGAAACAAACACTAAACAACTATACAAAGTAAAAAAAATTTATTAAGTTAAATAAAGCGTCAGGTGGGCGCGTTACTAGCGTGGTCGTAGCGCGGCCGCGCTAGTGCAGATAGTGTACTTGACCATATGCGCGGCCACTAGCGCGATCGCTTTTAGCGCGGTCACTAACACGGTCATAGCGGGGTCGCGCTAGTGGTTAAGATGCTGAGGCAGAATGTTTGCCTATATGTGCGGCCTGAGCGCGGTAGGTAGCACGGGCGCGCTCCTGGGCACGAAAATATTCCATTTTTTCACATGTTCTTTCCATGTCCGATGGACTTGTCACCTGCCCAAGCTCACCTGCATTGGTTAGTACTTAAAAAAAATCAAAATTAACAACTACTAACTATACTAAACTCACTACACATTCGGTTGCCTCCCAACCAGTGCCTTAGTTAATGTCGTGGTACGATAGTTACAGCAGATCAATGGGTTTCCTCCCATGCAGCGCCTGATTTAACGTCGTGGCACGACGTAGATAAGCGCATTTAAGGCTGCTCGCCCTCTAAGGTTCAGTCAAATGAATCACTGACACTTCCTTTGGTTTATCCATGCCTATATATTGTTTCAATATATGCTCATTGACTCCAAATGTATGAGAGTCTTTCTCTGAAGCAATTTCTATGGCACCCGAAAGAAGCACTTCGACCACCCGAAATGGTCTAGACCGTCGTGACTTGAGTTTACCCAGAAATAGCCTTAATCTTGAGTTATAAAGCAGCACTATGTCTCCGGGTTTGAAATTTCTCTCCACAATGTTCTTGTCGTGCAACCTCTTTATTCTCTCCTTATATAATCTCGTGCTCTCGAAAGCAAGATATCAGAACTCATCTAGCTCATGCAATTCTATGACTCTAGTAGTTCCCACAGCCTCAATGTCCAGATTCAGCTATTTCATTGCCCACCAAGCTCTATGTTCTAGTTCCACTGGCAAGTGACAGGCCTTCCCGAACACCAACTTGTATGGTGACATACCAATTAGTATTTTGAAAGCAGTTCTGTAGGCCCAGAGTACATCATCTAGTTTTTTTCCCCAATCAGTTCTTGTGGCATTCATAGTCTTGGTTAGTACACTCTTTATCTCTCTATTCGAGACTTCGACCTATCCACTGGCCTGAGGATGATATGGTGTTACCACCTTGTGGCGCACATCGTACTTTGCTAGCAATGTCTCAAAGGCTCAATTGCAGAAGTGAGTGCCTCCGTCACTGATAATAGCTCTCGGGGTCCCAAAATGGGTGAATATATTCTTCTTCAAAAATCTTGCATCATTGGTGGGAAATGCTGCAGCTTTCACCCATTTGGACACGTAATCTACAACAACAAGTATGTACTTATTGACAAAAGAGCTGACGAAGGGGCCCACGAAGTCTATCCCCCATACATCATACACTTCAACCTCTTGAATTGGGTTCATGGGAATCTCATGGCGATGAGAAATGTTCCCAGTTCACTGACATTCATCACAGACCTTCGTCCATTGATGTGCATCCTTAAACACTGTTGGCCAGTAGAAACCGGTTACTAGCATTTTGGCTGTCGTCCTGACTCCTCCGAAATGCCCGTCATATGTCGATGCATGACATGCCTACAAAATAGAAGATTGTTCTATCTCGAGGACACACCTCCGGATCATATTATCAACATATATTCTAAATAGATAAGGTTTATCCCAGTAATACATGCGGCAGTCACAATAAAACTTTTTCTTTTGCACAGAGGAGAGGTCATAGGGAACTATACCGCTTGCCAGGTAATTTGCAAAATCTGCATACCATGGCACTTCCTCAAGGCTTGTGGCAAGTAGCTGCTCGTCTGGAAAGGTTTCCAGAATATCCTCTACCTCAACTGCTTTTTTAGCTCCTTCAAGTAATGATAGATGATCAACGACTTGGTTTTCTATGCCCTTACGGTCATGAATCTCCAGGTTGAACTCTTGTAATCACAACACCCAATGAATCAGGCGTGGTTTGGACTCCTTCTCAATCAAGTACCTGAGAGCTGCATGATCACTATATACAATTACCTTAGAGCCAATCAGGTATGATTTGAACTTGTCGAACACAAACACCATCGTTAGCATCTCTTTTTCAGTAACGGTGTACTTCAACTGAGCTCCACTCAACGTTCTACTGGCATAGTAAATTGGGTGCACTAGCTTGTCACTGCCTCCACTGCATAGTCATTAGCGTCACACATGAGTTCGAATGTTTGCTCCCAGTCGGGGGCAACAATGATGGGTACTGTGACTAGCCTCTTTTTCAACTCCTCGAATTCTACCCTTCAATTATCAGAAAACAAGAAAGGGTGATCTTTTTCTAACAACTTACAGAGAGGGTTGGCAATTTTTTAGAAGTCTTTTATGAATCTCCGGTAGAAACCTGCATGCCCGAGGAAGCTCCTAATTGCCTTGATTGAAGTAGGGGTGGAAACTTTGCTATCATATCAACTTTAGCACGATCCACCTCGATTCCCTTGCTTGACACCCGGTGTCCCAAGACTATGCCCTCTTGTACCATGAAATGACACTTTTCCCAATTAAGTACCAAGTTAGTCTCAATACATCTTTTCAACACTCGGGTCAGATTTATAAGGCACTCGTTGAATGAGTTTCCCGCCACTGAGAAATCATCCATAAACACCTCCATTATGTCTTCGACCATGTTAGTGAATATGGGCTTCATGCACCTTTGGAATGTGGCGGGTGCATTGCATAGGCCAAAGGGCATCCTCCGAAAAGCATAAATTCCATATGGGCATGTGAAGGAGGTCTTCTCTCTGTCCTCTGGTGCAATGGAGATTTGATTATACCCTGAGTACCCATCTAGAAAACAGAAATGGGACCTCCCTCCCAATCTGTCAAGCATCTGACCAATGAAGAGACGTGGGAAGTGGTCCTTCCGAGTGGCCAGATTTAATTTCCTGTAGTCCATACAAATTCTCCAGCCTGTGACGGTTCTTGTAGAGATCATCTCATTGTTATCATTTTTGACCACATACCACCCTTCTTAGGAACACATTGCACCGAGCTAACCCAATTGTTGTCAGAGATGGGGAAAATGATTCCTACATCCAACCACTTAATCTCCTCTTTCTTCACCACTTCTTTTATGTTGGGATTCAGCCTTCTTTGGTGCTCCCTGGAAGGTTTGCTCCCCTCTTCCAGCAGGATTTTACGCATGCAATATGCCGGGATGATCCCCTTAATGTCTGCCATGGTCCATCCAATGGCAGTCTTGCACTCCTTGAGTACCTGCAAAAGTTGTTGTGCCTGCACATCTAACAAACTAGATGAAATAATAACATGTAATGTGAAGTTAGGTCCTAGGAACTTATACCTGAGATGGGTGGGCAGTGGCTTCAACTCCAGCTTTGGTGGTTTTTCTATGGATGGCTTGGCTGGAGGAGTTTCTCTATTTTCTTAATGCAAGGTCTTGAATTCAAGTGTTCTATCCCAAAACCCTCTGCCCTCTAAAGCCAGCACCCATTCGGCCCATTCTTCCCCATTCACCTCATCTAAATTTACAAGACAAGCAACAAGAGGATCCTCAATAGTCAATGTCTCATCATCTGCTTCTACGGTTACATCTACGACATCAATAAGAGAGCAATTGGCAAATTCACTTGGTCGCCTCATAGATTTCTGCACATTGAATGTTATCTCCTCATCGTTCAACCTCATCTGAGCTCCCCAGTTTCACAATCAATAAGATCTTACCCTATGGCCAAGAACGACCTTCCCAAAATTATAGGAATTTCTTCATCCACCTTGCAATCCAGAATCACAAAATCTATAAGGTACACAAATTTTCCTATATGTATCAACACATCATCCAAGATACTAGACGGTATTTACACTGTCCCATCAGCCAGCTGCAATAACATAGATGTGGGTCTAGCTCTTCCAATCCCCAACCTCTTATAGATCGCCATTGGCATAAGATTTATGCTATCCCCCAAATCACAAAGTGCCTTGGCAAAAGCAAAGTTACCAATAGTGCAGGGAATTGTGAAACTTCCTGGATCAGACAGCTTCTCAGCAACTGGTCTAGTCACCAAATCACTACAGGTCTGAGTTAGAGTTACCATGGCCAAGTCTTAGAAATTGAATTTTCAGGACATCAGGTCCTTCATCATTTTTGCATAACCCGACATCTCCTTCAAAGCATCAATCAATGGAATATTTACCTGGATTTGTTTCAGCATCTCTAAAAATTTCTTGTATTGTTCCTCTTTCTGGTATTTGTCCAGTCTATGTGGGAATGGTGCTGGAGGTCTCTTCTTCCCAATGATTTAGGTTTTCTCTTTGTCGGATACCACCTCAACTACCGGTTTCTGGGCTGCCTCGGCTTCTTTCTCAACCTCAATTTGTGTGTTGGGTTCTTCCTAGGCAGGCTGTACTGTCACCTTTGTTAGTTTTGTTGAATCATCTAGCTCAATGAGTACTGGTACAAGTGTCTCAGCCTGCCTGCTTTCTCGAGCCCTCTCTTGCTCCAAGTCTAAGTCTCTGCCATTTCGTAGACTCACTACCATCAGCTGCTTCGGACCCCGATCATTTGGATTTACCTGCATGTTTGCAGGCAATGTCCCATGAGGACGATTATTCAAAGACATCAAAATCTGGCCCATCTGCACTTCAATATTCTTTATAGCTGACTCATGTGCATCTACCCTTTCACTCATTTTTGCATTTGACACAAGAACCTGCTGCATCATTGCCTCGAGTCTAGCAAACCCATCTTTCTATCTCCCACCATGTTGCTGCTGAGGAGGATGATAACCCTCATGTTGATTGATTATTATATCCCTGTAGCCTTTGGTAAGGCGCCATATTATTATGAGGTTGCATACCTCCCATATTTCCATTGTTGAGCTATGGCTGGACCGGCCTGTATGGTTGATTCTGTTGGCTCCAATTCTGACCACCCTGTCTCTAGGCCCCGTTGTTAGACACGTAATTCATGTCCTCAGGGTAATTATGATGATCACTTTCTGCATTCCATTGGTTACCTATTGGCTGAATAATGCAAGATGTGCATAAGCCCACATTAGTAGTATCTACAATGTGTACCTGCTGCTTCTGCCCTGACTCTTCCACTTTTTTGGTGAGAATACTCATCTGTGTCATTAATGTGGCCATATTTCCAGCAAGAGTGTTGGATGGATCTAAGGGCACTGAGTGAACTACTGGAGTGATAGGTGCATTTCTGGTTGTCCACCCCGAATCCTATGCCATCTTGTCAAGCAGGACCTGGCTTTCTCTCCATGTTTTGCTAAAAAATGCTCCACCAGCTGAAGCATCAACATTAGCTTTCACACCATCTATCAGACCCATGTAAAATCGCTGCCCCAACATCTGCTCTGGAATACTATGGTATGGACATATAACCAACATTCCTTTGAATCGTTCCCATGTTTTTTGCAGAGTTTCCATTGGTTTCTGTTTCAAGATAAAAATTTCATCAATTTGCTGAGCAGTCTTGTTGGGTGGATGGAACTTATTCACAAATTGCTTGACTAACTCCTCCCAAGTCGTGATGGAGTTAATGGGGAGTAAGTTTAGCCAAGTCTGAGCAACTCTTGTCACTGAGAATGGAAACAACCACAACTTTATTGCTTCCTGAGTTTCATTGGGTTGCCTTTGAGTTTTGCAGATTGACGGGAAATTCTTCAAGTGCTGTTGAGGATCTTCAATGTATGACCCCGAAAATAGTCCCTTGTTTTGTAACAGGTGCAGCATGTTGTTTGTGATTTGAAAAGATTCGGCTTGTATCTGTGGGACTAATATTGCTGTGGCCAAATTCTCAACTGTGGGTTGCGCCCAGTCTTATAGAGGAACCTCTGGCACAAGAGGTGCCACTACCTGTGCAGCGGATCTACCACGTTATTCCCCATGTGTGATTCGAGTTGTTCAGTTGATTGTTGTTGTTTGCTTTTCTAGTTGGCCTGTTCAAGGCCTTGAATACTTTCTCGGGATCTGATAATGCTTCAAATACTTCACCAGTTGTCGATGAGTTTCTAGGCATGCACCTGTGCAACCAAGTCAACAAACGTTAAAATTTTAATGTATAAATTGAAAATAAAGAAAACTGACTACACTAAGAATTTTTGTATTTCCTTCAACTGTAAATTTATAACACCGTTAATTCCCCGGCAACGGCACCAATATTTGATCATGCCCAACTATGCCTTATAAAAAGGACAAACGGATGTTGCAAGTATAATCTGAGTATTTAGCCCAGAGTCAAACCCTCGGGGAATTAACCTACCAATTACTTTTGTTAGACTTAATAAATTCTTTGTAGTCAACTTCCCAAATATTTTGAATAACAATTGGGGATGTTTTAACTAACTATAACTGAAAAACGTTAAGTAAACTAATCATCTCTATTGATCATGAGCACTCTTACTACTATAAATCTCTCCCGAGTAATTACGATAATTTACTAGATGCATTCTCCCGAGTTACGGTAGCTGGCTTTTATTACAGCTCACTTTAGATCACACCCAAGACTTTGTTATCCCTAATCCCGCCTTTAAACCCCTGGTTATTGATCCCTCATATACTTTGGGAGTGGTGTTGTTCAATAATTACCTAAATATGCACTCTCTCCCGAGTAATACATACTAAATAGGCTCAGCTAATTGAGGATCCTATCAATTAACTACAATAAGAACGTAGTTGAACAAATAGAGATTAAACTGGGCAAACTATATTAATATAACACGAAGTTCATCCTTCAACAGGTTCCATCAAAATCCAAGACTAAATAATTAGCTACTCATAATCGTATTCATCGTAGCATTAAAATTCATCATAAATGATAGATACAAAAGGAAGAAAGATAGAACTCAATGTCGAAATATCCTCCTTGCCTTTTGCTTCTTCTTGCCCTTCAACTCAATTGTAAAAACCTTGATAATGTCCCTTTGGGCGAGCTGGACCGCTTATAGGTTAAGTGGAATTACCCTAGAACTTCCAAGTTTACCCCTGAAATTATGTAATCCGAACTGGACTAGTGCGGCCACGCTCGTGCCCGCGCTAATGGCCGCACATATAGCATACTATTCTATCTTGAGTTCCTGGGCTAGCGCGGTCGCGCTAGTGGGCGTCCTAAGCTGGGTCATCATTTTAGCTCTTCTTTGCTCTCTTCTTTCACAGTACTCAGCTTCGAGGGGCTTCCCTTGCTTCAATTTAGCTTCAAACACTGTCCTAATTCCTCATAAGAGCAACTCGCTCCTACAAAACATGAAATTCACAATTAGAACCAATTAATCATCATTTAACCATCCTAGAACAGTGAAGCATAGTCGAGTTGGGGCGTAAATAGTTGCAAATCTACATGAATCTAGCCTATTATTAGCTAGTCTGTTTCAGAACCAAACAATGTCCATTCGGTGATGCCCACAGGAATTTGATTCATTCTTCCACGCTGTTTTCACCTCTCTGGGAGTTCACATTATTTTATGTTTTCCCATGACTACTCTACGATTGCTTAACCTAAAATAGTTTTTATGGTCAAAGCTAATACCAAAGAAAATCGGGTCACTGATAACCAAATAACTTTACTTTCTTAGTAATATAGAAATAAAGTAAACGATTAAAATAATAGAAAAAAGAAAGAAAGCTTATTGTTGATTGCTAATCTCCTCCATAATTGCAGATTGGAATCATGAATCAAACAAAATAAAAGACTGATTGCATATATTTAGAAATATTTAGATGATTATACAAAATAAGGTATGGGTCCTTATATAAGGATATACAGTTGTTGTGAGCACGTAATTTTTTCCCTACGAGAACTACTCCCAGAAAATTCAAAATAAAATAATTTTTGTGTCGTTTGCAATTGTTGTGAATTTTGTGTTATTTTTCTTTTATTGTTTGTATTTGTGTGTGCGTGTTTATTTGTTTAAATTAATAAAAATACAAAAATATATCGCATTTGCATTTTTAAGATTTAATTTTTACAATTAGGATTAATTAAGTAAGTTATTTTTCAAAAATGAAAAAATCACAAAAAATAATGTAATTCGCATTTTAGTGTTTAATGTCAAAATTGTGTGATTTTATTTTAATTTGTTATTTTATTATGTGTGGTAATTATTATTAAGCGTTAATCAGTATTTGTGAGTTAATTGGGAATTTATAATTTGCATTAGTATTTTGGTTTAAATTTAGAAATTAATTTAGGAATAAAAAGAGAACAGAGGAATAGGAGAAGAAATGGAACTTGGGCCAAATTCATTTTTTAATTCTCGAAGCCCAATTCCATCACCCCCAAAACCCATAAAAAATACACCCAACCCAGTCCAGCAGACCCTTCACCCAGGCCAGTTGAAACGACGTAGTATAAAGGCGAAACTATGTCGTTTCAATGGCAAAAGATCACAACCATCCATTTAGATCTTATCCAACGGTCAGGACCCCTTCACCCATTGCCCGACCCGCTGTAAGGCCCCGTGAAATCCCTAATCAAAAACCCGGATCCTGTGGTGCCAAGTTAGGATCATGTATTAGAAATTAGGCGCGGACCTTTTTGGATTGAATAATGTATTAAAAAGTCAAGAATAAGTTTCCAGAAAAATGCAAAAAATACGGTCCAGAATGCGATCGCATAATCGAAATGCGGACCGCATACCTGCCGCAGAGTGAGGCAGAATGTTGGTTAAAATTAAAGTCAGTAATGCGGTCGAAATACGGTCGCATAATCGAAATGCGGACCGCATACCTGCCGCAGAGTGAGGCAGAATGTTGGTTAAAATTAAAGTCAGTAATGCGGTCGAAATACGGTCGCATAATCGAAATGCGGACCGTATAGTCATCGCATATTTTCCTTTGACCTTTGCGAGGGTCAGTTCTGCGGTGTACTTTGCGACCGCAGAATATGAATGCGGACTGCATTTTTACCGCAGACTGAGTCAGAATGTTTAGTCTTTGGGGAGCATTTTGCGGTCCATTATGCGGACCGCATGTTAACTCTGCGATCGCAAAGTTACACCTCCATAACGTGTGTTGATTGTGTTCTCTAGTTAGTGAATTCATTGTGCTAGTTTTCCCACACTTGTTCGATAACCATGAGAGAACATATCCTTCTATGAGTAATAGTAACACTTTCTGTCCTGTAAGAACCCTTGCTAGGCTCTCCGTCAAGAACAAGCATACCTTTGGGGGTCATTATAGCACAACGTCAGTTTCTCATGTTTTTCTGCCTTTCATTAGCATCTGGGAAGTTCTCAAGTTAAAATCTATGAAGAACTTATTAGGAACATCATCAAACCCCCATGGTTATTCTATACTATCTCATCGGGTTCCCGTATCACTTCAAGTTCATCAAAGGTTGATAGCATGTCGCAATTGCTGAGATCCAATGATCTCCTCTTGATAATGGATTATCTACACATGTGCTAGTCCAACGATCTGCTCATCAGACTAACTCTCGTCTATAGGTTTTGGGTTGACCAAGGAAAAAAATACACCTAGTGACACATTCATATGTAAAAGCCCTTTTCTCGGTCATGTCTTGTAACATCTCCCAATATGGCTCGTAATAGTTGGTTGTATAAAGGTATGTTGTAGAGCTTCATTATTAAGTAAAGTCGCTAAATATAATTGGATTTTTGAATTCTGGAGCTATACATCACGTGACTACCTAGAGAGAGACCTTCTTTAAAAAATGTAGCTTCTTATAATCGCTTTATATTACCACCATTCCTAGTGGTTACAATGTAAAGGTTACTTCTATGAGGCTCTTTTCCTTTCTTTTCAGTTGTCTTGCATCGTATGTTGTGTACCCGTAATCTTCAATACGATATTATCTCGATGTCTTGACTAGCTATCCAGCGATATGATCTGATTTAATTAACCTAACTTTTATGTACTCTACAAGTGCCCTGGGAGTGGGTAAATTTTCCCTTTTCTACAGACTTCTAATGTCTTCAACTCTGTTTAAGCTTGCCAATTCCAAGTGGTGCTCTTAGTCGTGATGCCTACCATCTGTTTTCATCTGATAACTCTCATTGAAAACTCATTCTATGTTTCATGGCATCAAAAGAGAAAGTCTTATAGCATCAAGGGTGGAGACATAATCCTTTTGTTAGAATAAATAAATAATGTTGGTACTCCTTGTAGATGCTCTTCTAACGATCATTTACCAGCTATGCTCGATCCTGTGACTAGATAACATAGGTTGATTATTCCTGATAAGTGTATTACGATGGCTCATTCTTTTAAACTTATCCATGTGGGCACTTTGAGGCCTTATTCTATACCAACTCGTAATGGTTTTAACTACCCTCTCGTCATTGTTATTGATTTTCTAGGACTACGAGGGCTTGTCTCATGGGTTTCAAAAGTAATAATTTTCCTTAAAGTTCGAGATTCAATTGCCATTATTTCAAACTAAAGTGTATACCTTTTTCCAAAGTCTTAAATGGGTCGGATTGGTTGGGTTACGTGACTTTCTTCTCACTCGACTTCTAAAATAATTGACTATATCAGTTCCATGTAAGGATAATTTTGCTACCCTTGGTATTATACCTCCTTGGAGGATAGGAGCGTCATGTTAACCATTAGAACACCTGTAACCAGTACATGATTTCTTCCCAACATCTAGATGCTCGAGCTATGTGGTTTTACTTGAGAAAAAGATGATATTAGATGCCCTCAGATTTTCGCACATATCCTGAGCATATCAATTTGAAAGAAAAGTTTGGTCATAACTTTAGTTCCCTCATACATGATCAATTATCAGGAAGGGTTAAGCTATCTGAAATATGAGAATCTTATAAGTGTTCAACTTCTTTTCATCCTCACGAGCTTATGGCATAGATTTCGTGCGTCAAGTAATGTTAAGAGTGTAATTCAACTGCATGTAATTTGAAACACGTGTCACATTCAAGGTGCCAGAATATTCTCATTCTTGATAACTGGATATTCCCTACACTCCAGGGAACGACTGGGTGACGTACTTGAATATTCCTCCTTAATGGTTCCTATTTCCAACGTACGAGTTACCCTGATGCTTTAATTGTCTAATAGTTGATGTCGTCACAATGATTGACCGTATCAGCATCATTAATTGAAATCCTAGTGTCTCTTAGTATGTAACCTCATGGTATGCTCTGCTCAGTGCCTTAATGGATTCCTGAATAACTCCAGTCCGATCTTGAACTCTGTGTTGTTCCTCATTGTATTAGATCCATTGAGTGTTGTAAGTTTAGACGAGTCAAAGATAAAGCTTCATAGTGTGATCACATATATATTTGATAGCTAATTTTATGGTCAGTTTAAGATAGCACATATTAGAGTAATTGTTGAAGTTCATCAAGGGATAAGTGTGATTGTTCGCCTAGAGATTTAAAGTTTGGAGGGTGAGTACGAGTAGGCTATTCTCACTACTTTCCCCTAAAGATGTTATGTGAGTTGATAATAAAGGTTCCATAAGTTTATCCCACAGTAGGCCGCACTAGGAGTATGAAGTGTTCCCATGGTCGTTGCCATATATTCTGTGGATTCACATGTCTATGTCTAAGAAAGTAATTGGAGATCAATTGTGTATCGTTCTGGTGGAAATTATCAAAGGTGAAGATAGTGATAGTTAGCTTATGCGAGATATCTAATTGTTATCCTCGCTAACTAAGTTTAGGGGTCGAAATTGTTCATATGAATGTATCCTGGCGAAGTCTGTAGATATAAGAGGCCATTGAAAGCCGAGAGTATTGTGGAGATGAAATATTTTCTCTTGATTGCATAGCAGTTGGTTTTGATTTGAAAGGTACCTTCTAAGTGTTATGATTTGAAAATGTGCGGTCCATGCCTAGGTATCATCATGATAAAGTAGTATTTGTAATGCCGAGGTCCTTTTCATCGATGTATAATTATTGTGGTTGTTTATCAAGTTGAGGAAGCCACCTGGAAAGCGAAAGATGAAATAAAAGAAAAATATCCCCACCTGTTTGAACAAGTCTAGTAGTGATCGTGCGAACTCTTATCTCTAAGCAAACTGATGTTGTGTTCCATTGGTGCAAAGACACCCCATGTCTCCCCTAAATGCTTTACTATTGGAATTCTTCAAGCGGTGTCGAAAATTGTATGTGTTGTGATTATTTGAGTCATGTGCATACCCTTTCTGGTAAATGAAAGATTTGTAAGAACTCTGGTAATAAGTGAATGATTAATGATAGTATAGGTTGGTAATGATTAATTTACGTGAGTATAGTGAATCGAAGAGGTTAAAGTATATGGGATTCATTGTAGTAATCAAACTATGTGCAAGAATGTGTCAAGTGATTGAATATGTGCAAGTGTTGAGGAAATGAATTGTATACCAGTTGTAGGAATGATAGGAGTTGTGTAATGGTTCTTAGAAATGTGTTTCGGGGGCTCTCTGACAGGTAGATATGTCCATAATACAAAGGAAACTCTGGCGCAATTTTTCTAAAAATATGGGAGTTAGTGAAAATTTTGAGAGTCTGCATATCATGTTTTTCAAACCAACTGATTTTCAAAAATCCTCATTCGAGGACGAATGATCTTAAGTGGGGGAGGATGTAAGGCCCCGTGAAATCCCTACTCAAAAACCCAGATCCCATGGTGCCAAGTTAGGATCATGTGTTAGAAATTAGGTGCGAACCTTTTTGGATTGAATAATGTATTAAAAAGTCAAGAATAATTTTCCAGAAAAATGCAAGAAATGCGGTCCAGAATGCGATCGCATAATCAAAATGCGGACTGCATACCTGCCGCATAGTGAGGCAGAATGTTGGTTAAAATTGAAGTCAGTAATGCGGTCGCATAATCGAAATGCGGACCGTATAGTCGTCGCATATTTTCCTTTGACCTTTGCGAGGGTCAGTTCTGTGGTGCACTTTGCGACCGCAGAACATGAATGCGGACCGCATTCTTACCGCAGACTAAGTCAGAATGTTTAGTCTTTGGGGAGCATTTTGCGGTCCATTATGCGGACCACATGTTAACTCTGCGATCGCAAATGCGACCGCATATTTGACTCGGGGCTCAAATTTTCTAATTTTTAACCCGACTTCCATATCGATATATTCGGTGTTATAGCTCATTTTGAGCATTCTTCTGAGCATTTCTAGAGAGAGGAAGAGGTTTCTTAGAGAGGGAAAGTCTCCCATCAAATTACTTCATACGATTGAGCTAAATCATTGAAGAAAATCAAGTGAAGGCTCCTGAATCTTCATCCCAAGAGGTAAGGCTCCATCACCTCAGCTCATATTTGTATACTTAGCCATATGGGGTCATTAGGGAAGTAATTCATGGGTATGAGAATGAATCTCTTGCATGCATACCACCATAGAGTATTGGAAAGTAGTAAAATTAAAAAGGAGACAATTGGGGATAATGATAGAAATTCCTCACAAAAAGGGGCCTAAGGTTATAACGCACCATTAGTGTTTGACGATATGCTCGAACCAAGCTAGAACTTCAGTTTCGTCTCTAATTCTCGATTTAATTCATAATTCTTGCTCAATAGATCGAAGCGCTAAGAGTTCCGGAAATTTGTAAAAGAGTAAGGAAAAGCTTTATTGAGGTATGTATGGTTAAAACCCCCTTTTATTAGAAATCGAGCTCTGTTGGTGCTTACGAATGTGTGGTAAGGTCGTATTAGTGAATGTATCGATTGTGGTTGTGTGTTAATTGATTTGCAATTATCTACATGTTTACATATTCGTGAAGGATGTGCCTCAATGTGAATAATGTGTCAATCTTGAAAATCAGGTAATGATGAAAAGTATAATTATGTGTTGAATTACTTGGGCTATAAGCCGACATTGAAACAAGGAACTATTCATGCTAGCTATATGCTCATTTACCTGTGATTTGTAACTTGAATTATCCTTGATGTGTGTGGGATAGATATTTGAAGGTGTTGACTAATGAGAATTGAGTAATACCTCCAATGAGGTGACCTAGCCGGCCGGGTCGTGATCGGATACCATGCCGCACACATGGTGGTAATGTGCCGATATTGGATTCTGGATAAGGAAAATAAAATATTGATTGTGAGTAATACTCCAATGAGGTGACCTAGCCGGTCGGGTCGTGACCGGACTCCGCTCGTGATGGCGGGGTTAATGAGAACAGTGGTGAACACGTGATAGAAACACCCCAAATCTATGTTATGGAAATTGTTTGAAAGATTATATGAATTGCTTCTTTGATTTGCCCATATGATTTGCTTGTATCTATTTGATAGTTCTTTCTAGTAAAATGGTGTTTAGTTATACATACTAGTACAATTCAAATGTACTGACATCCTTTTTGCCGGGGGGGCTACATTCGTGTTATGATTGTAGGTGGATCTATAGCAGGCACTCCAGTCCACCGACAGTAGCACCTCCTCTGCTTTCCGTCAGCTGTATTGGTGAGTCCCTTTCCCCTCGGGGCCCTGCGTGGCTTATGCCGCATTCTTCCCAGAGTCTTATTTTTTTTGTATTTGTATAAGGTATAGCCGGAGCCTTGTTGCCGGCATTTCTGTATTATTCTTCGATTATATTTAGAGGCTCCGTAGACAGGTTGTGGGTTGTGTTGGGCAATGGAATTAAGGTTAAAATACTGATATTTGGCAATGATTTACAAAACTTGTAATATTTTGATATTTATGATTTAAGCTTCTAATGAAAATGAAATGGAATTGTTAATAAAATACTTACTAAGTATGATTAATAGAGCCCATTTCTTGTTTAATTATGAGTTGGGTTGGGTAGTATGTATGAAACCTGTTCGGCTTGCTTAGTCGGTTTTACTCGTTGAGCGCCGGTCGCGCTCCTCGGATTTTGGGGCGTGACACCTGCCTTACACCCAAACCGACCCAAACCCCCACTTAAATAAACGGTGTCGTTTCTATTAAGTGTTTCATCCAGACCGTTGATTTTAATTAATCTAACGGCCTAGATGGAATTTCTCTTCCCGTATATAACACCCAAACAAACCTAGCCCCCCCCAAGCCAACCCCCTTCCCCTTTCGTCTCTAACGATCAGAGACAGGACGGACTCCCTCCGCTATACTCCGTCTCACACCACCGTCGACCGTCCGCCGAAAATCGCCTACGGCGGCGGTCGACGGCCAAACAACCCCATCTTTACACCACTGAACCTCTGTGCCTTCCTATTTCCAAATCCCTACCCCCTTTTCCTCGAATCCTCACTGTTTGTCTCGAATAATAGATCGAAAGATCGTTCAAAAACCCTACTCCGCCCAATCACCACCAAGTTAACACCCTAGGTCCCCCTCCTTCTCCTATGACCATACCTAGCCCTGGTTTTTCTCGAATCACCCTAGAACCCTTCGAATCTCAGTTTGAAGACATGAACCCTAGCGCCGCCACAAGATCCTTTAGTGGCGGCGCTGAACCTAAACCCTCCCCAAGTCACACCCCTGAACCACCAGGCCACCCTCGTCCCAAAACCCATATTAGTTTTGCACGAATCATGGCAGAACTCATTGAATTTTAATTCGACTGTATGAACCCTAGAAGGACTAAAAAGAATTTGAGGTCGAAATTGACTTTAGTCAAGTGTTTTCAATCGAGAACACTTGATTAAGGTCCGTTTGGACCTCAAAAGTTCAAGTTGAGGCTTCAAATGGAAATTATGCGGATTTTAGCCTGTAATGTTGGGGTATTTTATTTCTTTTTCTTTTCTATTTTTTTTACTGTTTATTTGTTTAGGCCCCGTGTATTTCATCATCTTTTATTTATTTTTCTCTCTTCTCTTTCGGATTTTTCTTGGTCCAATTTTCTTCTGTCAATTGAAATATGGTATAAGTGGTTTCGTTGATTAATTTGCCTTGATTGTAGTTCTGTAGTTTTGGTAAATTGATGTTTGTTACCTCGATTTGTTTCATTCTCGTATGATGTTGGATCCCATGCTATTCGCAACACTTTGTTCTTCCATATGAAGTCAGTTTGTTTTCGTTCAATATGTTTACAATGTTCATTTGTTCTTGTTTAGGTTTAACCTAGAAGTGTGTTAGCTTAATCGCTGAATCCTCCGTCTTGTTTCTGATAATATTTGGTCTGAATTGAGTTTCAAGCTTAAATTGTGATTTGAGTTGGATGAATCCTAATGTTTTTCTGATATGAATCTGATCTTGAATGTTGATATGAATCTGACCATGATGAACTGAATCCTAAGATTGTTGGGAGTTAGTTTCATGTGTTTAGTTAGCCAATTGGTAGGTTTTCTCATGTAGGTGAATTGGTTATAGCTGATATGTTTTTGGTACATATTGAAAGGGGATTAGGATTGTGATTTCAGTAGTTTCAGGGGGTTAGTTTGGGCATAAGGGGGCTGCTAAAGGATTGAATAAAGACAAGGGTTAGTGGGGTTTGAAAAGGTTAAAAAACAATGTTAAGTGGGATTAAATAGTTAAAAGATACTAATAGTGGAGACAACTTTCTGATTTTAAGGCCTAAAATAAGTTAATTTTGTCCACTAGTTGCTTAAAATCAAGAGAAAAAGAGTTTGAAACAAACATATAAGGGGGAGTTCTTTTTTAGAGATAGAGGGCGGATACACATAGATTCCGAAAGTTTTCACTCTCCAAAAATTTCCCCCCAAAACACAGTCTTTCTCGAGGTTCAGATCTGAAAGTAGAAGTTCAAAATTCAAAATCAAAAATAATAGAAAACCTTCAAAAATAAAATAAAAAAACTGTTCCATTGGCCCCGGTAGTCTTACTTCAAGTGTAGTTGCTAGTTTGTTTCTCTGAATTCAGCATTTGGTAGCTGAAGTTCTGAAACTGCTTTGATTGGGTGTGCTTCGAGTCAGATTGGGGTTTAGTCAAATTTGTTTTTCTGTTTTCTGATTGCTGTGGTGTTCCTGGGCTTTTGAATTTTTTTTTTGGTTCCAAATCGTGCATGTTGCTGCTATTTGTTGATTGCTGGAGTTTGTTACTGCTGTTGATCTATTTCTCCTTCTTATTCTTATATTTCCAATTCTAGGTACACATTTGAACCTCTACTGTAATTTCGAGTTCGAAACATGGAATAAAACTGTCCTCCTGATGATCCTGTTTAATCTTCTGTGTGTAATTATAGCCTAGTTCATGTTAACTTCTGTTTTGCTGGATGAAATTTTTACTTAAATTTGGATTGATGGATTGATAATCATTCATTTGCTGTGATATAGTACAATTTTATTATTGTATAGTTCAATTGTTGAAATTCGAATGCTATCTGAAACAGAAAAAATAATTTTGAGGCTTCTGTGTATCAACACTTAGATGAAATGAGTTGAAATGGGCTGTGTCTTAGCATGAAATGGCATTTGTTCAGTAAGGACTACAGTAGTTCCGCTCTAGAGTCTCAAATCGCTTGAGCGTTTGGTTTAGAAACTGTTAGTTTGGATTAATACAAAATAATTAGGTTGCTTGTGTTAATAAGGCACTGTATCCAGCTTATTTGTTCATTTAGGGATAGTTAATTTCATGCTAGGTAGATAGAACAATTTCATAAATGACTTGATCACTGTTTCATTAATTCGAGTAAGTGAACATTGCTTTTTCTTGGTCACAATTGGTGAAAACATTTAGAGTAACTTGAATAAGCTCCAGTACGTATTTGGTCAAGCAATTGAAGTAAGATTGGGGTTTGATTAGAGAACAAGGGTTGGCAGCCTGCCTTTAGGCAATTTTAGGCCTCGACGATTGAATAAAACGGCACAGGTCCTATTTTAACACCACATTCGTTTGGACCTGGGCCTAGGTTCACGTTTGGCCTGCCCTTAACATTCTTCGCACTGATTTCTTCACATGGCTTGTTTTCATGCACCCCAAATATAAATAACTCTATAACAATCTAATTTTCTTCATTTTAGAGACAAATAAATAGAAAACCATAGTCGCTTTAGGATATCCTTAAATAATAAGTGAGACGAGCCTCGCCAAAGAAAAATGCAGTTGCGGGGCCCTCATAAATATATATATTAAAAATACTTAGACTCGGGGATGAGCCGTTTAACAAAATTTTACGGCCTTCTCCAAAATAATAATGCGCTAGCCGTTTTAGGTGCGTTTTTAATAATTTACTTTCTTAAATTAGGGTGCATATTTATGTGACCCAAATCCAAATTTCAACGGAGTCGAGGTGTGTCAACAACCACGGGTATATTGATGTGACGTGGTTCGAGACGCATTTTCACGACGCTGCAATTCTCTTTAAAATAATGATAATATTAAAAGCGTTTAAAGGTTAAAATTTGCACATAAGTTAAAGCATGTTATAAAATTAGATAATTAAGCCGAATATAGCAGTTAAGCGACCGTGCTAGAACCACGGAACTCGGGAATTCCTAATACCTTCTCCCATGTTAATAGAATTCCTTATTCGGATTTCTGATTAGTAGACTGTAATACGGAGTCAATGTTTTCCTCGATTCAGGATTCAAACCGGTGACTTAGGACACCATAAATCTCTCAAGTGGCGACTCCATTTCTTAGTAATTAAATCCCGTTTTGATTGTCCTTTAATTGGAAAAACTCCCTTTACTACACCCTTCGCGGGTGCAGTAAGTGAAAAGGAGGTGTGACAGCTCTGGCGACTCCATTGGGGATTAGACCCGGAACCACTGGGTCAGGGTTAGAAATTCGAGCTTAGAATAATTATTGTGTTTGGCTTTATCTGATTTTGCTACATGATCTGGGCTTAATGTGCTAATTGACTGCTTTTACAACTTTGATATTCCGTGAACTGTATATAAATTGTGCCGAAACCCTTCCTCTTTCTGAGTTTTCTACATCATGAAGAAGGGTGCACTTTGTGTGACTTCTTTTCTGTTAGAGTCTTTTTCCATCTAGAACGAGGTTCGGATAAGTTGCTAAGCCGGCAGAGCTTCTGAATCACCGGTACGGTGCCCCCTCCTCGGCTCGAGTTGTCCGCTCAGGTAAGCCAAGTTTAGAACAATAAACCCAGGTTTTAAACCTAGAAAAAACAAAGCCTCATGCCGGATCCCTAGTAGGAATGTTTGTTTGCATCATGTGCATTTGACTTAGGAGACTCAACACAGGGGTTGGGTCTGTCTAGGACAGGTGTAACCTGAAATGAAAAGACCATCCTGCTGCATCCTAATTGTTTTACGCATTTATTTGTTTCAGACCGGCTTCTGAAAATTGAGAATATTGGAAAATTGTGAAGAAAAAAAAAGAAAAAGAGAAAAATAGCAGTGTAGAGGGATAACTACTTTTTTAAAATAAAATTTTGCCGAAATTTTTAGAAAATGAAAAAAAAAGGGGAAAAGAAGTTTTGTTTTCAAAAATGGTTGGTTTTATTGGTCAAGAAAAGAAAAAAAAACTAAAGAGTTTCATTAGTTTGTTGAAAAAAAAAAGAAAAATACAAAAAGAGTATTGTTTTCAAAAATAGTGTATTTGTCGATGAAAAAGAGTTTTATTTTTTAAAATAGATGTTTTATTTTTCACTGAAAAAAAAAGAGAAAAAATATTTGCAAAATAGTCTGCTTTATTTGCTAATTAAAAAAAAAGTGATTTGGGTTTTTTTTTAAAAAAAAATAGTTTATGTGTTTTAAAATGAAAAGAAAAAAATAATTCGTTTTACTTGCCAATGATTTGAAAAAAAAAAAATGAATGAGTCTTGTTTTCAAATTTAGTATATTCTCTTTGCCAGAACTACGCTCGGTCTGATTCATGCAGGGTTATGATACGTAGGTAATCCACATAAGATTCAACAACCTTAAAACAAGGGAAAAGAAAAGAAGGAAAATGAGAATAAAAGAAAATTGAGAGGCGCCAAAAGAGGGGCACAACTATTAAAGGCCGGAATGACGCATGCAGTCGAAGCGAATGTCATGATAGAAATGGTTAAACTGCCTAGGTGCATTGCATCTCAACGTGCGATTACCTGTTTGTTAAACTCTGAAAACTAACAAGTTTGTTGATTTTTCCAGAAATTTCAAGCAGTTAGTTTACTTAGAGCGTACTGGCACAATACCACTATCAGACCAGATCTAAGGGACCGATACCGGAAATAATGTCTAGCCCTGATAGAGAAGGAAATCTCGAGGTAGAAGAAGTAGACGTACAAGCTATGAAAGATGAGGTGTACAAATTGAAACAACAGATGGCCGAGATGCACCAAGCTTGGACAAGCGGTCACCCGGCACCACCTTATCCTGCTAACCCCACTTTTCTCCCGACACTCGCCCAATCTCCGGAACGGCTTGTTTCAGACTCATCAATCAACTTTCCTACATATCAACAACATCAGACAACCACCTCCCGGACACCCCAAATGCCAAAAACAAACCCATATCCTCCAACACCAATTACCCCTGTTTTTGTGGCATCTCCACCAGCCACACTCCACAGATCCTCCAGCGAACCCGTGTTCTAAAATTAGGATCATCAGTATTATCCTCCTGAACCCACCTTCAAAGAATCTGAACCTTAACCATTCCCTCTTCAGTCTAACAACCCAGAAGTGCCCGAAAAACAGAACAAGAATCCAGAGCAGGAAGAAATGGCTCGGAAAGTGAAGAGCCTAGAGCAATCTTTCCGAAATATGCAGGTTCTGGGTGGCCAATTCAGCGTGGCATATAAGGATTTATGCTTGTTTCCAGATGTTCAGTTGCCAGCTGGGTTCAAAATGCCTAAGTTCGATCTGTATAACGGGCATGGTGATCCAGTGGCACATTTGCAAGGATTTTGCAGTAAGATGAGAGGAGCAGGTGGAAAAGATAAATTGCTGATGGCGTACTTCAGCCACAGTTTGAGCGGGTCTGCATTGGAGTGGTACACACGCCAAGACCATGGTAGATGGTACACCTGGGATGACTTGGCACAAGCATTTGCCGGCCACTTCCAGTATAATTTGCAAATCATTCCAGATCGTTTGTCATTGATAAAGTTGGAGAAGAAACTGGGGAAGAGTTTCAGGGAGTACGACTTCCATTGGAGAGAACAGGTCGCAAGGGTAGATCCCCCAATGAAGGAAGGAGAGATTATCAATTACTTTCTACAAGCTTTAGAGCCAACTTACTTTGGTCACTTGGTGACGGCGATTGGCAAATCGTTCAATGAAGTTGTGAAAATGGGCGGTATGATTGAAGAGGGACTCAAGTCTAATAAAATAATGAGTTACTCAGCAATCAAAGACACCATTCAAGCTATCTAGAGCGGCACAGGTGGCGTGCTCGGGAAAAAGAAGAAAGAAGAAGTAGCGACGGTCGAAGCAGGCAATTGGTCCGTATCTAGAGGTCCTTCACCCTACTACCAGCCCAGACCCCACTGCCCGAGCTACCCATACACCCCATATAGCCCTCTACAACCCTACTACCCAGAGCCACATTTTTCTGTCCATCACGCCCAAACGTATACCCAACCACCGGTTCACCACCAATGGCGTGCACCGGCTCTCCAAAATACATACCCATCCCCACAAAACACATATCCACCCCCAAGGGCCTACAAAAATCCTCCAGGGTCGGGTTTTCGTGGGAATCAAGCTTTCAGGAATGAGAGGGTACAGAAGCAGAGAACATTTACTCCGTTGGGCGAAACCTATACTACTCTGTTCCACAAATTGAGGCAGTTAGGCCTGTTGAGTCTTGTTGAGCCCAAATTGCCAAATCCCCTTACCAGAAATCTGGACCATTCAATAAGCTGTGAATATTGTTCGGGGGCTCCCGGACATGATACTGAAAAATGTTGGAAGTTGAAGACTACCGTGCAAGATCTTATTGACACAAATAGGATCGAGGTTCAGGCACCAGAGGCGACCAACATCAATCATAACCCGTTGCCGGCACACCATGAGGCCCACATGATCGAACTAGTGCACGAAGGAGGGGAGATCAAGAAACCCTCACAAACAGTAATGATGATCCGTGCCAGCCCAAAAGAAAAGTCGACCTGTGGAAAAGCAGTGGTACAATTGGAAAGGATAGACAGCAAGCCAGTGGTGGTGATGGGGAAGAGTTCGTCTGTTGTTGCAAAGAAGCCAGAGCCGGTCAAGGTAGTGCTATAGGGAGTATCAAGCACACCTGTGGTAGTTGTAAAGGGGGCCCACGTAGAACCAGTTGTTTTCAGGCCAGTAAAGCAGTCGCCGATAGTCAGTGAGAAAGCCGTACCATAGAACTACAGTCAAGTGACGGTGATGTATAAGGGAAAGGAAGTTGTGGAAGAAGTATGTGAGGCCCAAGGGTTAACTCGTTCGGGAAGGTGTTTTGCTCCCGCAGAGTTAAGAAGGGCCAATCCTGTAGCGATAAAGAAGCCAGTGACGGAGGAAGAAGTGGAGGAGTTTTTGAAGAAGATGAAGGCCCAAGATTACTCCATTATGGAGCAGCTGAGGAAAACCCCGGCACAAATATCATTGCTATCATTACTAATCCATTCAAACAAGCACCGCCGGGCATTGATGAAAATTCTGAATGAAGCCCATATGCCGGATAACATCTCTGTGAACCATCTAGAGAAAATAGCAAACAAAATTTTTGAGGTGAACCGGGTGACATTTTCTGACGATGAGTTGCCCGTGGAAGGTACAGAGCATAATAGAGCTCTCTATTTGACCTTAAAATGTGAAGACTCGGTAGTCACTCGAGTATTGATCGATAATGGGTCCAGTGCCAATATTTGCTCGTTGTCGACCTTGAACAAGCTGAAGGTTGATAATGACAGAATTCACAAGAACAACATCTGCGTTCGAGGGTTTGATGGTGGTGGTACAGACACATTGGGTGACATCATACTTGAATTGACCATTGGCCCAGTCGAGTTCACCATGGAATTTCAGGTGTTAGACGTTGCAGTGTCGTATAATCTTCTGTTGGGGCGACCATGGATTCACGCAGACAAAGCAGTGCCTTCTACACTACATCAGATAGTCAAGTTCGAGTGGGATAGACAAGAGATCGTAGTGCATGGGGAAGACAACTCATGCGCCGTAAGTAATGCCATCATACCCTTCATAGAAACTGATGATGACAAGGGGCCGTGGGCTTACCAGGTTTTTGATACAGTTTCAGTGGAAAAAATTCCTGAGGGTAGAAGCGTCCCACTTCCCAGAATAGCGGCTGCAACTGTCATGGTGGCCTCGGAGATGTTGAAAAACGGGTTTGTGCCAGGCAAAGGTTTGGGGGTTGATCTTCAGGGTATTATTTAACCGGTTTCTTTGCCCAAGAATCTGGATACCTTTGGGTTAGGGTTCAAGCCTACAGCGGCGGATGTGCGACGGGCCAAGAATATGAAGAAGAGGGCATGAGTCCTTCCCAAGCCAATCCCACGTTTGTCCCCATCTTTTGTCAAGCCGAGTGTCAAAAGGCAACTGCTATCCCAGGTTACACGGCCACTAATTGGTGTAAATAGAGATTTAGATGATGGTTTTGAAAGATTATTCGCTGAAGTCAACATGGTAGAAGCTGGGGAAGGATCCAGCAAGGCAGATGTGCAGTTTGTAGGGCCTAAGGCCAAGGTCAACAGTTGGATGGCTACTCCTCAGCCTATGCGGAGGGAGTCTTGGTAGTAGGCTTTGATTTTTCCTTCATGTTTAGCTGGAGTTTTCTTTTATTTTGTACTCGTAAAAAGTGTGAAACCTTGTTATCTGGTACTTCAATCAATGGAAGTTTTTTCTTTACTCTTTATTTTGTTTTAATTTTGTTTTCTTCTTTCCTTTTCTGAACAGTTCTCTTTATACTGGTCTTAATGACATGGCATGCACGACGGATCTTTCACCTAGTCTAAAAAATCAATCTAATTCCGAACTAGTAGTGCAAGAGGTAGAATATGATGATGAGTCGGAATACGTGAGGATGAAGCCTTCGAGGAAATTAACAGAGAGTTAAGCCAATTTGAAGAGAAAGCCAAGCCCAACTTAAATGACACGGAATCCATTAATTTGGGGGATGCAAATGACATTCGGGAAACTAAAATAAGCATCCACATTGAACTGAACATCAGGGAAGAATTAATAAAAGCACTTATTGAATTCAAAGATTTTTTGCATGGTCGTATGATGACATGCCGGGTTTGAGCACCAATTTAATGGTTCACAAGTTGCCCACTGACATGGCATGCCCTCCCGTCAAGCAGAAATTGAGGAAGTTCAAAACAGACATGAGTGTGAAGATTAAGGAAGAAATAACCAAGCAGCTGAATGCAAAGGTTATTCGGATCACTCGATATCCTGATTGGTTGGCTAATGTGGTGCCAGTGCCGAAGAAAGATGGAAAAATTCGGGTATGTGTCGACTGTCACAATCTGAAAAAAGCAAGACCAAAGGATAACTTCCCGTTACCCAACATCCATATCTTGATCGATAATTGTGCCAAGCGTGAGATCGGGTCTTTTATGGATTGCTATGTTGGGTATCATCAGATCTTGATGGACGAGGAAGATACAGAGAAGACGGCTTTCATCACGCCATGGGGAACTTATTGTTATCAGGTAATGCCATTTGGTTTGAAAAATGCTGGAGCAACGTACATGAGGGCAATGACTAATGTGTTTCATGATATGATACACAAAGAGATTGAGGTATACGTGGATGATGTGATTATAAAATCCAAGCATCAGGCAGATCACGTAAGAGACCTAAGAAAGTTTTTTCAAAGACTTCGAAGGTACGATATTAAGCTCAAACTTGCTAAATCTGCATTTGGTGTTCCATCTGGAAAGCTCTTGGGATTCATAGTCAGTTGGCGAGGCATTGAGTTAGACCCGTCGAAGATCAAATCCATTCAGGAGTTGCCACCTCCAAAGAACAAAACCGAAGTGATGAGTCTGTCGGGAAGGTTGAATTATATCAACAGGTTTATCGCTCAACTCACATCGACTTGTGAACCCATTTTTCGGCTACTGAAGAAAGATGTTGCGGTAGAATGGACGACAGAATGTCAGGAGGCATTTGATCAGATCAAGGGGTATTTATCAAATCCACCTGTGCCGGTTCCACCCGAGCCAGGGAGACTGCTGATTCTTTATCTAACAATCCTGGAGAATTCATTTGGTTATGTACTGGGGCAACACGACATCACATGAAGGAAGGAGCAGGCTATCTATTACCTCAGCAAGAAGTTTACGGTTTATGAGTTTAAGTACACTCAACTTGAGAAGACATGTTGCGCCCTAACTTGGTAGCATAAAAGTTGAAACATTATTTGTCATCTTATACTACTTACCTCATATCTCGTCTGGACCCATTGAAGTATATTTTCCAGACGCCTATACCCACAGGGAGATTGGCGAAATGGCAAATATTGCTCACGGAATTCGACATCGTCTATGTGACGAGGACGGCAATGAAAGCCCAAGCATTGGTCGATCACTTGGCTGAGAATTCGGTTGATTAAAAATACGAGCCATTAAGGACGTATTTTCCTGATGAAGAAGTGATGCATGTCGACGAGCTGGAGTTGATCGAGGAACCAGGGTGGAAGCTTTTCTTTGATGGAGCGGCAAATGCGAAGGGAGTTGGAATAGGAGCGGTACTTATTTCTGAAACAGGACATCATTATCCTGTTACGGCTTAGCTACATTTCTATTGTACCAACAACATGGCTGAGTATGAGGCATGCATTTTTGGGCTTGCGGTTAGCTGCGGACATGGATGTCCAGGATGTCTTGGTCATGGGAGACTTGGACCTCTTGGTACATCAAATTCAAGGTGAATGGGAAATGCGGGATTTGAAGCTCATACCGTATAGACAATGTTTGCACGATCTGTGTCAACGGTTTCGATCAGTGGAATTTAGGCACATCCCAAGAGTTCATAATGAAGTTGCCGATGCTTTGTCCACCTTAGCATCGATATTGCACCATCCAGATAAAATTTATGTTGATCCGTTGCACATTCAGGTTCATGATCGGCATGCTTATTGTAACATGATAGAGGAAGAACTAGATGGCGAACCATGGTTCTATGATGTCAAGGAATACCTCAGGATGGGGATATATCTGGAGCAGGCCACAGGAGATCAAAAAAGGGCCATTCAGTGGTTGGCCAATGGATTTCTCCTTAGTGGAGGAGTGTTGTACAAAAGGACACCGGACTTGGGATTGCTGAGATGTGTAGATGCTAGTCAAGCCGCGACAGTTATGGCAGAGGTACATTCTGGAGTTCGTGGGCCACATATGAGCGAATATGTATTGGCAAAGAAGATTCTTCGAGCAGGGTATTGTCACACCTCCTTTTTCACTACTACACCCCCGTGAGGGTATAATAAAAGGAGTTTTTCCAATTAAAGAACAATCGAAACGAGATTCTTTTATTAAGAGATTCAGAGTCGCCACATGGAAGATTTGTGGTGTCCCAAGTCACCGGTTTGAATCACGAATCGAGGAAAGGGTTTGACTTTGTATTACAGTTGTGAACTAGAAATCCGGGTAAGGAATTCTGTTAACCCGGGAGAAGGGGTTAGGCACTCCCGAGTTCCGTGGTTCTAGCACGGTCGCTCAACTGTTGTATTTGATTTTATCTGATTTCAAAACATGTTCTAACTTATGTGCCTTTTTATTAGTAACCTGCTTTTATTTTTATTTTTTTTATTTTAATAAGAATTGCAATGTCGTGAAAATGCATCTCGAACCACGTAACACCAGTGCACCCGTGGATTTTGACACATTTCGACTACGTTGAGATTTAGATTTGGGTCACATAAATGTGCACCCGTACTTAGAAAAGTAATATTAAATACGCGCCTAAAGCAATTACGCGTTTATTATCTTTGGGGAAGACCGTGAAATTCACTAAACGGCTCATCCCGAATTCTAAGTACTTTAACATAAAATTTAAAGAGGGCCCTGCAATTTGTGGTTTTATTTGACGAGGCTCGTCTTATTTTATTCTACAAGGTATTTCCTAAAGTAAGCTATGATTTTCTATATTTATTTGTCTCTAAATAAAAGAAGAGGTGTTAATTAATTTTATTACCGGTCCTACTGGTAATTTAGCATTACAGTCCGACTATTGGGCTCCAAAATAAGCCGAGTGAGAATAAACCAAAATCAAAGAAGGACTGACTTGGCTATAACAGATCTGGGCCTGATAATTTGGGGCCCGAAGGCTGGAGCAATCAGCGGCCCAAAATAGCACTTAAAAGGGCAGGGTCGAACGACCCAGTTAATTCCCAAAAAAACACACCAACTATTTTTAGCAATTTTTCGTTATTAATTACTTTAGATCATTGATTCAACAACTCAAATTCCTATACTACCTAGCCACTAGCGAATTCCTAGCTGTTGTTAACAGTGAATTCAAATAACAAACAATAGTAATACATGTTCGATTGATACTATTTCACATTATCATGCCTATACTAACATTCAATATTCAGAACTCTCATGAATTGAGATAAACTATATGGACTGGTTTTCAATTTTAACTGTTAATATGCAAAAGTTCACAAGCCTAAGTTTTTTAACTCTATTTTTAACATTAATATCACAAGGATCATAGACCAAATCCTATTTCAGTTATCCTTTAATTTCATTAGTTAAAAAATACAAAAGAGAAAAAACAGATGTAAACTACTGTGGCTAGTTTGAACACAAGAACTAAGTTGACTATAGCTAATACATTCCGAATTTAGCAATCCAAACCATTATCAAAATACAAGAGCCCTAACTAATGAACGGGCTAACACCTACTGATTATCATCACAGTCCAAATCAGTCCGATTAGATACATATTATACTATCTGAATTCTATTTTTATATATAGATTTAAACAAAAATCATTACATAACATATATCACTAACAACCTTTGACAAACAAACAATTGAATGCTTTCATTTCAGCTCAAACGTGAAGCTACATCAGTGTGAAGGCAAATTTGTACCTGGAATTAAAAATTAAGAGAAGGAGAGGTCAGCAATGGAGATAGCAACAGCAATAGCCCAGGGACGAGTTCAAAACCAGTAATGAAGCAGTCAACACAACAATTTCAGGAATGAATTCAAAGCAAAACCAGTAGTAAATCACCACAGCAGCAGGTATACCAATAAAACACCCCACAACCAACTCAAATATACTGCCACAGTACAACACTCAACCCAAAATGATTTGATTAAACCACAAAAACACTCAAAATCAGATCACAACACTTCTGAAACCTCTATACCAGACTTGGAGCAAAGAAAGCTGGAAATTAAACTGAAAATTTCAATGAAACAGTGACTGCCTTTTTTTTGGTTTTTTTTAATTAAATTTTCTATATTTTGGATTTTTGGATGTTTGAATTTCAAATCAGATCTGCAAATTGAAGAGAGCTTTTTGGGAGGAATTTTTTGGAGGCTGAAAAACTTGTTATACAAGGCAAATGGATACATATTTATAGGCAAACTTAAGGTGCAACTTCAGATTTTCATTTTACTCATTAGTCCCTATTTTATTTTCATTTCTACCCCTCATTTTCTGACTTGTTATACAAGTAACTACACCTATTTTGTGAATTTCAGTTCAAAACCCCTTCTAGAAAGTCCTAGGGGGTTCTATTCTGATTTTTCTATACTTAAAGTCCCTAAACTACCCTTACCTCATTTCAATATTTACTAAATCTGATTAAACTACCATTTTCCATACCTATACTACCCCTGAAAACTCCTCAAAATTACTGATAACTATCAACTAACCCAGCCCCCATGGTTAACTAAAAGTCCAAACTATTCAGCTATAACCAAACGCATAAACTCACTGAAATTGACATGAAGTAAACTAACAATTATAATGAAACATGGATAAATAGAGAACAAAACTAAGAACAATACTAATCCAAATCCACATTAATTACTTAGACGAATTACTTAAACCATCACAGAGTCAACCTATTAAACCTAATTAACCCTAATTTTAACAGATTCAGATCACAACCAAATGAGCAAACTATTACTATCAGAAGAAACACATCAAAACTGAACAAATAACAAAAAATCCTATTACACTAGCAATTAATCACTTGAGCTAATTAACTAACAATTAAACGTTTAAACTAACAAAATCATATCAGGACTAGACTAAACAGAAATTAAAGTGATACTAATTGTTATCAAGAACACAGTCGAATCAAACATTCACGAGGCCGAAGAAATAACAAAATTATGAATAAATTTACTGATTGGACCAAACTGAGTACCTACTCGAATTAAGGTTCTTCAAACCCTAAATTTAGGGCTCGTGGGATTCTGCCTGGACTTGAAAGTTTCCTCTTGAAATTCAGAATGAGGGAGTCTAAGAAGGCTTGAGGTGTGACTTTAGAGCCCTTTGGAAGATCTAAGGCTTTACGACAGATCCTCAAATCATCATTCGAGCCGCTCGCTTGTGGTTCGAGGGAAATTAGTGTTGTATATGGAGAGAGGATGAAGATAAGAGCCTAGGGTGTAAATTTGAGGTTGTTTGGAGGGAGTAAGGGTTTGACCGGATTTTCGATCCGGTATTTGAGACGCCTGGTGATGTTTTGACGTAAACCAAGGGTGGATTCGGAGTGAGGAAGTAAAGGAGGATTAGGGGTGTAATTTTGGCGGAGGTTTGTGGTGGCATCCCTACCCTAAAGCGGTGGGATAAGGGGCCGCAATCTCTAGGGTTACAGATGAGGGGTGAGTGAGGGAGACGATCGAGGGGGGGAGGGGGTCGGTTCCGACCTATTTATATTATTGACCCATCTGTTGCTGGCCGTTGGATGATGAATCCTCGACGGCCAGGATTAAATGTGCTAGAAATGGGGTCGTTTGGTAATAGGGTGTAGACAAACCGGGTTTGTGACGTTTGGGCTTGGACCGGGGTAAATTTTTTTTTGTTTTGGGCTCAGCTATTTGGCCCAAATTCAGGTCTTTTAAGACCAGCCCCCCTTTACCTTTGTATTTCTTTTATTTATTTTTCATCTCATTTTTTATTTCTATTTTTTCTAATTTTATAAAAATGCAAAAATTTAAAATAGAGACCTAATATATTTTCAAAATGAAACTAATTAATTCCTAAAATATTTTTAAAAAATCTATTTTGTGACAAATTCAACAATTGACGATTAAAAATGCAAAAATGGACTATTTTTTGTTATTTTTGGTTATTTTGTTCTAAAACAAATTAATACTAAAATATAAAATTAAATCCTAAATGCAGAATGCATATTTTTTTCTTTTCATACGAATAAAAATGCACAAATAAAAATGCAAACAATTAACAGAAAATGACACAAAATTCACAAAATTGTAAAATAATGAAAAAGATCATTTTATTTGAATTTTTGGGAATAATTCATATATAGGGCAAAAATTACGTGCTCACAGGTATTATTGGCTCACTATGGAGCGTGATTGTATCAGTTTTGTACGGAAATGCCATCAATGTCAGATACACGGAGATCTGATTCATTCTCCACCAACAGAATTACACACGATGTCAGCACCATGGCCCTTTGTTGCATGGGGCATGGATGTCATTGGACCCATCGAGCCGGCATCTTCCAACGGTCATAGGTTCATTCTGGTAACCATCGACTATTTCACCAAGTGGGTTGAAGCTAAAACTTTCAAGTCGGTAACCAAGAAGGCAGTGGTGGATTTTGTTCATTCCCATAACATCTGTAGATTTGGGATCCCAAAGGTGATAATCACGGATAATGGTGCTAATCTTAATAGTAATTTGATGAAAGAAGTATGTCAATAGTTTAAGATTACACACCGAAATTCCACCCCATATCGTCCCAAAGCAAATGGAGCGGTTGAGGCAGCCAACAAGAATATAAAGAAAATATTGAGGAAAATGGTAGAAGGGTCCAGACAATGTCATGAAAAGTTACCATTTGCATTGTTGGGTTATCGCACTATTGTTCGTACTTCAGTAGGTGCAACTCCTTATTTATTGGTATACGAAACTGAAGCAGTGATACCAGCAGAAGTTGAAATTCCATCTCTCTGGATTGTCGCCGAGGCTGAGATTGATGACGATGAGTGGGTCAATGCCTGATTGGAGCAATTGAGTTTGATTGATGAAAAGAGGTTGGCAGCAGTGTGTCATAGCCAATTATATCAAAAGAGGATGGCAAGAGCATACAATAAGAAGGTGCGTCCCAGGAAATTTGAAGTAGGACAACAAGTGTTGAAACGGATCCTTCGACATCAGGCCGAAGCAAAAGGCAAGTTCGCCCCGAATTGGCAAGGACCGTTTATTGTGACCAGACTGCTATCCAATGGCGCTTTATGCTTGACAGATGTCGAAGGAAGATGTATCAACACGGCTATCAATTCTGATGCAGTCAAGAGATATTATGTATGATTTCTTTGATTGTAATGGATGTTTGTTTATTTGCTTAAACTTGGCATTTATCGGAGAATGAAATGACGGAGGCAATTTATTCTTGTATCCAAACACTTTAACCTTTGTCTCCCCTTTTGAGCATTATTTATTCTTTCATACTCCTCTCTTGGAATCGGTAATAAAATTGAAAAAAAAAAGAGAAAAGAAAAAGGTCAACAAAACAAAAGAAAAGTCATAAGAAAAAAAAAAGGATTCGGTGTGAACTACGTTCGACCTGATTCCTCAAAGAGGATACGTAGGCGCCTCACGGCTCGGTCACAGTGTAATAAAAGTCAAAAGATCCCCAAGCAAGAAAACTAGGGCAGAAGTTATGTTTTTAAATTTTGGGAAAGAAATTTGATTCCAAGATGTTGTAACATTTTACCCATCAAAGTTATTTTAAAATTCTTGATACCTTTTTTTTTTCTTTTAAGCCATTATACCAAGAATTTCAATCCCCAACTGATGTCCAAAAAGACCTCCCGATCAGTATCCAATAAGTACCAAGTCAAGCGAATGGAAGACGGAAATAACAATCTAATCCCCAGCAGAAAGAGGATCATAAGCGAAGAGAATTGATAGCCAAAGAATCCTCACCATAGAGAGTCTTATCGGTGACACTCCAATCCCCAGCTAAAAAAAAGAAATAAAATAAAATGAGAGAGTCTTATCGGTGAAAACCTTCACAGGCACCATAAGGCGACGGAAGTTGAGAGAAAATAAAATGAGAGAGTCTTATCGGTGAAAACATTCACGGGCACCATAGGGCAACGTCAGTTGAGAGAAATGAGAGAGTTTTATTAGTGAAAACCCCTCTAAGGGCACTATAAGACGACAAGGATGTTAAAAAGAGGACGAATGGGATAAGGTTGACATAAAGGGCTCGTCGAGGCAACAAGCATAACAAAGATGTGGATTCGCAAAAGAGTTGGATTACGGGACCTTTGAAATGCAAAGTAGGGCCACCAGAAAGATTGATTGATAAATAGACTGGGTTGTTGAATCCGGAATGCACGACATGATCATTGGGATCGACTACACTATCCAGATAAGTTCTTTCCTTTTCTTTCCCCAGCAGTTGTTCAGAAAGATTTTTCTTTTTCTATCTTTTGAAATCATCATTTCATTTCTTTTGTTTGATATTTTTCAATAAGTAGTTTGTTTTTTAGAAGGATTTTTAGAGCTTACTACCAGTTTCCAAGATGGTGCAAAACAAAAATGCGGATAGGACGGTCCCAAGATAATACAATAGAATGAGAAATACGTTTGTTGCAAGACCAAAATAAGGGATTGGTCTAGGATTTCGGGTAAAATATAGAGCGAAGGTGGGAAAACAACATTTGAGAAGTTGGTAGAAAGGGAATCATTAAGAAGGTCGGAAGTTCTCGGCTGTGCCGTTGAAAGGACGGGAGGAATATCATCCCCAGCAGATAACATCATCCCCAGCAAGCTTTGATAGCGTAATGGAACGCAGAGAAGGAAAGGAGAAAGGGAAAGACCATCCCCAGCAGGAGTGGCACAACCCCTCACCACGTTTTAAACTAACAAATTTTCTTAGATTTGAAGCAGGTAAAGGAAAAAGCATTGATGGTGGAAAGGCATGCCACAAGGAAGATTATCAAACTGGGGCAGAAAATTTTCCTTTCATTTTTGAAAATTTTTTGGAAGTCAGATATCTACTTGGAGAAGAAGAAAGATAACACCAGACTTAAAGTAAATGGTCTTTGAACCAGTGTTATCCCCAGCAGTGTTGAAAGGAAGAAAACAACAAGTTTTAAGGAAGGAAGTTGTATCCCCAGCAGACAGAACAAAAGGATGAAGGTTGAAGTCGGGAGCCCACCGTATA
The DNA here is from genome assembly GCA_026770625.1 of Nicotiana glauca. Lineage (NCBI taxonomy): Eukaryota > Viridiplantae > Streptophyta > Magnoliopsida > Solanales > Solanaceae > Nicotiana > Nicotiana glauca. The sequence continues at coordinate 132,114 of MU679349.1, read as the reverse complement.
ATAGAGGAATGCATTTTAAGTGGAAGATTGAAGTCGGGAGCCCACCCGTATAATAGAGGAATGCATTTTAAGTTGAAGATTGAAGTCGGGAGCTCGCCCGTATAACAGAGGAATACATTTTAAGTTGAAGATTGAAGTCGGAAGCCCACCCGTATAATAGAGGAATACATTTTAAGTTGAAGGTTGACGTCGGGAGCCCGCCCGTATAATAGAGAAATGCATTTTAAGTTGAAGATTGAAGTCGGGAGCCCGCCCGTATAAAAGAGGAATACATTTTAAGTTGAAGATTGAAGTCGGGAGCCCGCCCGTATAACAGAGGAATACATTTTAAGTTGAAGGTTGGAGTCGGGAGCCCGCCCGTATAACAGAGGAATGCATTTTAAGTTAAAGGTTGGAGTCGGGAGCCCGCCCGTATTTTAAGTTGAAGGTTGAAGTCGGGAGCCCACCCGTATAACAGAGGAATACATTTTAAGTTGAAGGTTGAAGTCGGGAGCCCACCCGTATAACAGAAGAATGCATTTTAAGTTGAAGGTTGAAGTCGGGAGCTCGCCCGTATAATAGAGGAATGCATTTTAAGTTGAAGATTGAAGTCAGGAGCCCGCGTATAACAGAGGAATACATTTTAACTTGAAGGTTGAAGTTGGGAGCCCGCCCGTATAACAGAGGAATACATTTCAAGTTGAAGATTGAAGTCGGGAGCCCTCCCGTATAACAGAGGAATACATTTCAAGTTGAAGGTTGAAGTCAGGAGCCCGCCTGTATAACAGAGGAATATATTTTAAGTTGAAAATTGAAGTCGGGAGCCCACCCGTATAACAGAGGAATTCATTTTAAGTTGAAGGTGGAAGTCTAGAGCCCCCGCGTATAACAGAGGAATATATTCAAGTGTTGAAGTGAGTAAAGCGGAGGATTACAGCAAGATCCCCAGCATAAACTCAAATCCAGAAATCGAAAGAAAGGTAACAATGCTCAGAAGAAGGCAGTTCAAGCTTCGAAAGGAAAATAGTTCGAAGAAGGAAATAAGCAGTTCAAGTTCGGCAATCAAGAAAGGCCGACGAGTCAAGACAGAAATGGAGAAACATCAGAGGAAGCAAGCCAACAAGAAAGCAAGGCGACAAGAGCAAGCCTGAAGATCTAGATAAGATTTTAATTCATAGACTAGTTCAGTCTAACTTCTTATTTTTCATTTAATCCTGGTGTAATAAGGGGGTCGGTAATCAGTAGCAACAACAGCAACAACAACAGCAAGATCACAGCTTCATGGTAGTCCCAGCTACCAAAACTTCCCGAACTACATTGACCTGATTCCTTTTTAGCCAAGGAAATGTAGGAAACCTTTTGAAGCAAAGGTTCGGTCAAATCTTTCAAAAGTTGCTTCACACGGAGTACTCAAAACGGGCAAAAATCGCTCGTATCCACTTACTTTATCTTTGCACGAAAAATCTTCGTGTTTCTGGACAAAGAGGAGTAGCTGTGAGCACGTGATTTTTGCCCTACGAGAACTACTCCCAGAAAATTCAAAATAAAATAATTTTTGTGTCGTTTGTAATTGTTGTAAATTTTGTGTTATTTTCCTTTTATTGTTTGCATTTGTCTGTGCGTGTTTATTTGTTTAAATTAATAAAAATACAAAAATATGTCGCATTTGCATTTCTAAGATTTAATTTTTACAATTAGGATTAATTAAGTAAGTTATTTTTCAAAAATAAAAAAATCACAAAAAAATAATGTAATTTGCATTTTAGTGTTTAATGTCAAAATTGTGTGATTTTATTTTAATTTGTTATTTTATTATGTGTGATAATTATTATTAAGCGTTAATTAGTATTTGTGAGTTAATTGGGGTTTTATAATTTGCATTAGTATTTTGGTTTAAATTTAGAAATTAATTTAGGAATAAAAAGAGAAGAGAGAAATAGGAGAAGAAATGGAACTTGGGCCAAATTCATTCTTTAGTTCTCGAAGCCCAATTCCATCACCCCCAAACAGACCTAGCCCTTCCCTAAGCCAACCCCCTTCCCCTTTCGTCTCTAACGACCAGAGACAGGACCAGCTCCCTACGCCATACTCCGCCTCATACCACCATCGACCGTCCGCCGGAAATCGCCTACGGCGGCGGTCGACGGCCAAACAACCCCATCTTTACACCACTGAACCTCCGTGCCTTCCTCTTTCCAAATCCCTACCCCTTTTTCCTCGAATCCTCACCGTTTGTCTCGAATAATAGATCGAAAGATCAGTCAAAAACCCTACTCCGCCCAATCACCACCAAGTTAACACCCTAGGTCCCCCTCCTTCTCCTATGACCATACCTAGCCCTGTTTTTCCTCGAATCACCCTAGAACCCTTCGAATCTTAGTTTGAAGACATGAAACCTAGCGTCGCCACAAGATCCTTTGGTGGCGGCGCTGAACCTAAACCCTCCCCAAGTCACACCCCTGAACCACCAGGCCACCCTCATCCCAAAACCCTATTAGTTTTGCTCGAATCATGGCAGAACTCGTCGAATTTTAATTCGACTGTATGAACCCTAGAAGGACTAAAAAGAATTTGAGGTCGAAATTGACTTTAGTCAAGTGTTTTCAATCGAGAACACTTGATTAAGGTCCGTTTGGAACTCAAAAGTTCAAGTTGAGGCTTTAAATGGAAATTGTGTGGATTTTAGCCTGTAATGTTGAGGTATTTTCTTTCTTTTTCTTTTCTATTTTTGTTACTGTTTATTTGTTTAGGCCCCTTGTATTTCATCATCTTTTATTTATTTTTCTCTCTTCTCTTTCGGATTTTTCTTGGTCCAATTTTCTTCTGTCAATTGAAATATGGTATAAGTGGTTTCGTTGATTAATTTGCCTTGATTATAGTTCTGTAGTTCTGGTAAATTGTTGTTTGTTACCTCGATTTGTTTCATTCTCGTATGATGTTGTTTCCCATGCTATTCGCAGCATTTTGTTCTTGCATATGAAGTCAGTTTGTTTTCGTTCAGTATCTTTATAGTGTTCATTTGCTCTTGTTTAGGTTTAATCTAGAAGTGTGTTAGTTTAATCGCTGAATCCTCCATCTTGTTTCTGATAATATTTGGTCTGAATTGAGTTTCAAGCTTAAATTGTGATTTGAGTTTGATGAATCCTAATGTTGTTCTGATATGAATCTGATTTTGAATGTTGATATGAATCTGACCATGATGAATTGAATCCTAAGATTGTTGGGAGTTAGTTTCATGTGTTTAGTTAGCCAATTGGTAGGTTTGCTCATGTAGGTGAATTGGTTATAGCTGATATATTTTTGGTATAGATTGAAAGGGGATTAGGATTATGATTTCAGTAGTTTCAGGGGGTTAGTTTGGGCATAAGGGGGCTGCTAAAGGATTGAATAAAGACAAGGGTTAGTGGGGTTTGAAAAGGTTAAAAGACAATGTTAAGTGAGATTAAATAGTTTAAAGATACTAATAGTGGAGACAACTTTCTGATTTTAAGGCCTAAAATAAGTTAATTTTGTCCACTAGTTGCTTAAAATCAGGAGAAAAAGAGTTTGAAAAAAACATATAAGGGGGAGTTCTTTTTTAGAGATAGAGGACGGATACACATAGATTCCGAAAAGTTTTCACTCTCCAAAAATTTCCCCCCAAAAAACAGTCTTTCTCCAGGTTCAGATCTAAAAGTAGAAGTTCAAAATTCAAAACCAAAAATAATAGAAAACCTTCAAAAATAAAAAAATAAAAAAATAAAAATTGTTCCATTGACCCCGGTAGTCTTACTTCAAGTGTAGTTGCTAGTTTGTTTCTCTGAATTCAGCATTTGGTAGCTGAAGTTTTGAAACTACTTTGATTGGGTGTGCATCGAGTCAGATTGGGGTTTAGTCAAATTTATTTTTCTGTTTTCTTATTGCTGTGGTGTTCCTGGGCTTTTGAATTGTTTTTTTTTTGTTCCAAATCGTGCCTGTTGCTGCTATTTGTTGATTGCTGGAGTTTGTTACTACCGCTGATCTATTTCTCCTTCTTCTTCTTATATTTCCAACTCCAGGTACACATTTGAACCTCTGCTGTAATTTCAAGTTCGAAACATGGAATAAAACTGTCCTCTTGATGATCCTGTTTAATCTTCTGTGTGCAATCATAGCCTAGTTCATGTTAACTTTTATTTTGCTAGATGAAATTTGTAGTTAAATTTGGATTGATGGACTGATAATCATTCATTTATTGTGATATAGTATAATTTTGTTATTGTATAGTTCAATTATTAAAATTCGAATGCTATCTGAAACAGAAAAAATAATTTTGAGGCTTCTGTGTATCAACACTTAGATGAAATGAGTGGAAATGGGCTGTGTCTTAGCAGGAAATGGCATTTGTTCAATAAGGACCACAGTAGTTCAGCTCTAGAGTCTCAAATCGCTTGAGCGTTTGGTTTAGAAACTGTTAGTTTGGATTAATACAAAATAATCAGGCTGCTTGTGATAATAAGGCACTGTATCCAGCTTATTTGTTCATTTAGGGATAGTTAATTTCATGTTAGGTAGATAGAACAATTTCATAAATGACTTGATCACTGTTTCATTAATTCGAGTAAGTGAACATTGCTTTTCCTTGGTCACAATTGGTGAAAACATTTAGAGTAACTTGAATAAATTCCGGTACGTATTTGGTCAAGTAATTGAAGTAAGATTGGGGTTTGATTGGAGAACTAGGGTTGACAGCCTGCCTTTAGGCAATTTTGGGCCTCAGCGATTGAATAAAACTGCCCAGGTCCTATTTTAACACCACATTCGTTTGGACCTGGGCCGAGGTTCACGTTTGGCCTGCCCTTAACATACTTCGCACTGATTTCTTCACATGGCTTGTTTTCATGGACCCCAAATATAAATAACTCTATAACAATCTAATTAATTAGGACTTTTATTCATTTTAGAAACAAATAAATAGAAAACCATAGTCGCTTTAGGATATCCTTAAATAATAAGTGAGACGAGCCTCGCCAAAGAAAAATGCAGTTGCGGGGACCTCGTAAATATATATATTAAAAATACTTAGACTCCGGGATGGGCCGTTTAACAAAATTTTACGGCCTTCCCCAAAATAATAATGCGCTAGCCGTTTTAGGCGCATTTTTAATAATTTACTTTCTTAAATTCGGGTGCACATTTATGTGACCCAAATCCAAATCTCATCGGAGTCGAGGTATGTCAACAACCACGGGTACATTGATGTGACGTGGTTCGAGATGCATTTTCACGACGTTGCAATTCTCTTTAAAATAATGATAATATTAAAAGCGATTAAAGGTTAAAATTGCACATAAGTTAAAGCATGTTATAAAATCAGATAATTAAGCCGAATGTAGCAGTTAAGCGACCGTGCTAGAACCACGGAACTCGGGAATGCCTAACACCTTCTCCCGGGTTAACAAAATTCCTTATTCGAATTTCTAATTAGTAGATTGTAATACGGAGTCAACGTTTTCCTCGATTCGGGATTCAAACCGGTGACTTGGGACACCATAAATCTCTCAAGTGGCGACTCCATTTCTTAGTAATTAAATCTCGTTTCGATTGTCCTTTAGTTGGAAAAACTCCCTTTATTACACCCTTCGCGGGTGCAGTAAGTGAAAAGGAGGTGTGACAGTTGTAACGGTTTTCTTACTTAATTTGGCTCGCTAATGGCATTAATTATATTAATTGTCCGTTACCATATTTACTTATAACAGATATAGAAATAATAAAGGATCACACGTAATCAAAGCTAATTTTGATTCCTTTCATATTTACAACCGATTTATGAATCTTCCCCTTTTATGGTATGCATACATCTCATGCTTGTTTTTTCTTTTCCAACTGTCAGATCTGGTACCTTCTCTGATAAAATATTATGAGTATTTTATCCGTGACTTTCTATCTTTCTTTATTGACCCAATTATAAATGTCACTTTTCACCTCGATGTTGGTCCACGTGTCATAATTTTTTTCCACAAATACAGATGGTCCCTTACTTTCTGAATATTCTCAACTGATTATTCGGGAAGTGGTAAGTTCATTTATGGCGGAAATGTCTTGCCGCGTCTTCCCAATTATCATAATTCTTTATTCATAAATGATGAGACGTACATCTTGTCTATTTAATGCCTAAGGCACGTGTCACGTTGTAATTGGTTCTGCAATTTTCAACGCCTTTTTAGGGTTTTCTGTGGCTGCATTAGTTGCGACGTGACGGTTCCATGATGATAGTTCATAATGACGGTTTCTAAATAATTATTTTATTTTCCCTATAAATACCATATTATAAACGACTTTGAAAACCTCCTCCACTCTCTTGCATCCATATTTTACTTCTTATAACAATTCTTTTTATTTCTCTTTGTTTTTACCGTTGAAGATGTCTTCTCGTTCTTCAAACCCTTCTTCATCATCGGACCCTCGTAAGGTAGTAACTGTTGATAAACTTCCCCTTATTCTGCCCCAACTAGAAGTGAAATAGGTGGCAGACTTTGTAGCTTAGGCTCTTTATTTACTCGTAGCTGTATTCCTTCTCGGAGGGATACTGCCAAGCCTTCTTCATCCAAAGATAGAACTTTCATAACCCCTAGATCTTACTCTAGAGAGAGAGAGATCACAATTAACCTATGCGAGAGCCCATTGTATCTAATTATTCCTTAGGAATTTTCTTTCTTATTAGACTGCGGAGCTATGAGAAAATAAGTTTCTTCTATAGCTTTACTTAACCCTGATGATCATTACCCTAATTTGATCATTCCTGGCCTCCTTTTCTTGGTCCGTCGTAAATGTAACTGGAAATTAGTTTTCCCAGTAATGACCCTTAGTGCTGATGATAGAATTATCTCTTATCATGAATGGTTTTCTTTTGTTTATACCTATCCTTTTACTTTAGGGTTTAACCCCCTATTGACCCTGTAATTATTGAATTTTCTGTTACTTCAATGTCTGCCTTGGCAAATAGGTCCGATCGTGTAAAGGGTAGTAACTTGCCTTTATTATTTTTCAAGTTTGGTTTATGCTCCTTTACCTACAGCTGCCCATATTTTTGTTCTTGCCACTCCTCGTGGAGAGGCCAAACCTTCTAGCGGTAGACAAGGCATAAAGAAAGTTTTGATTGAAGTCCCCGATACCAGAAATCTATTAAAGAAATCAGGCCGAGCTGCTGTATGGTTGAAACCATTGATTGGCCCCATGGAAAGGAAAAAACTTAAATCCCACAACTCTTTGACCATAATGAATGACGTCATTCATTTTTCCCTCAATGTATATCCCCATCCTCTTTATATTTCTTCCTTTTCCTTCATGCTTATAATTCCTCTGCTTTGTCTTTCTACGGGCCAATTTAACGGGTACAGAGCTCATGAGGAGTATACCATGGACTTATAAACAAGTGATTGAGTTGCGAATGGAAGCTGATAATTGGAAGGAACAATTTGAAAGTCTTCAACTTGAAAAGGATGTTCTTGCTGAGGAAGAAGGAGGTTTTGGAGCAAAAATTGAAGATAACCACCGTTGAATTAGCAGTTTTGAAGGCTTCTTCCAATCAAGTCGAAAAGGGCAATGATAGATTGGAATCTTCCTTTGCTGAGAAACTCTCAAAGGCAACTAAAGAAATTAGAATCTTGAAAGAACTTTTAAATCAGAAGGAGGTATACGTGGGTGATTTGGTGCAGACGCTCACCCAAGCTCAGGAGTATCTCCGTGCCTCATCTGATAAGACTCAGTTCCTTGTGAGTTCTCTTGAACCTTTGAAGACATCCTATGAAGTTTCGGAAGTAGAGAAAGAAGACTTAAGGGTTGAGATAGAGCAGTTGGAGAAAGATTATGAAGCTCTTGAAGACAAGTTAAAACTTGATGTTAGCTGGGCTTTCTTCAATACTCGTCTCGGGACTTTGACCGAGGCTAACCATGAGGGTTTTGACCTTAATGCTGAAATTTTAAAAGCTAAGGAAGCGATTGAGCAAACTCAGCAATGTGAAATCTTCTGAACACCCATGGATGAAAGTTCCAAAGGTGATGTAGATGGACTTACTCCTGGTGAAGCAGATGCCCAACATTCGTCATCTTAAGTTGATCCCTCTATCAATGTTAATGATACTCCTTAGATTTTACTCTTTATCTTAGAAGTGACGGATGTTGGTCTTTGTTGAAACTTTTTTGTTTTTGTTTCCAAGTGGTTTCTGGGAAGTTTCCCTTCCTTGTTTTTAGGATGCTGATATAAATATCATTTTGTTGCATTTTATGACTTTTTGATCTTTAAGTTTTCAAGCTTATACTTGCTTTCAAAAATGTTTTAAAAGACCACGTCTTTAGTATATACGGGTTTTCTATAAAAGAGGGCCCTTTTATATTAACAACATTAATGAAGATGACGGCTCATCTTCATATTGGTACATAAATATGAAGTAATTTGAAGATGTTTTCATTTTTGAACTTTCAATTAAATATTCATGTACAAAATTTTCATAATTGCTTTCTTTATAGCAGGTTTACAAGTATGGGTAAATCTTTTCATGATTAAATCTATGGAATTAAACCCAAAGCTCGTGGGAGTTTTCTGTAGGTTATTCAACTCTTTACTGCCCATTCCTTCTTCGAACTTTGAACATTTTGAAAATTTGACATTTTCTTCAAGGTTTCTTTGAGGTTTTTCCTTTGGCTAAGCTATGCTTTTATGGTGTACATCTTATTTCCTTGCATACTTCTCCATATGCACAGTCACCCAGTATTTGAGCATTGAAGCATGAGGTCTTGGACACTAGATCAACTCCTTACTTTGGTCCTTTCCCTAAAAAGGAAATACATACGGAACTCGGATGTAACTATTTAGATGATGACTGCTTAACCCTTGCCACCAGAATTATTGTAATCTTGCCCGGGAATAAATAAGTATTTCGCGTGCCTTTCGAGTCTAATGTCATAATCTGGTACGGGCTAGCTTTTTGCCTATCATCTAAAATAGTTAGTACAATTTAAATGAATGAAGTAAAAATGAACTTCTATGATACCTGACAGTGAGTATTAACTTATTCAGAAGTAATACTTTTTCAAATGAACTGTATTCCAATAGGATGGTCACACTTTACCATCCATAGTTTCCAACTCATACGCTCCTTTTCCAACAATGCCTTTAAATTTATATGGGCCTTCCCAATTGGACTCAGATTTCTTACATTTTCCGCTTGTATTGATCGAAACACCTTTTTTGAGGACCAAGTCCCCAATTTTGAAATATCTCAAGTTTGCCTTCTTGTTGTAGTACCGTTCGTGCTTTTATGTCGCCATTTGAATCAATGCTGTCTCTTTTCTGTCTTCTGTCAAATCTAAGTTTATACGAAATTCTTCTTCATTTGAAGCTTCATTTGTAAACGTGAACCTTGTGCTCATTTCCCCTATCCCTGCTGGAATTAAAGCTTTAGCCTCATATATGAACGAGAATGGAGCTCCTCTCGTGCTTATCTTTATAGTCATTCGGTAAGCCCATAATACTCCTGATAGTACTTTTGACCACTTGCCTTTTGATTCTTCCAATCGCTTCTTTAGGTTGTTGACGATGACCTTATTTTTTGACTCAACCTTTTCGTTAGCCACAGGGTGATAAGGTGCTAAAGTCATTCGATTAATCTTCCAACTTTTGAAAAATTCAGTAACTTTCGCACCTACGAATTGTGGCCCATTATCGCAAACGATTTCCTTTGGAACTCCAAATTGACATATTATATTTCTCCATATGAAGTCCATAACTTTTTTTTCTCGTACCTATTTAAAGGCACCTGCTACTATCCATTTTGAGAAATAATCTGTTAGAATTAACAAAAATCATACATTTTCCTTAGCTTGAGGCAATAGACCTATGATATTCATCCCCCATTTTATGAATGTCCACGTGATATGACTGAATGCAGTAATTTTGTTGGTTGATGCATATTCTTGGCGTATCGTTGGCACCTATTACACCTTGCTACAATATTTTCTAATTCATCTTCCATTTTTTGCCAATAGTATCTCGCTCTCATAAGCATTTTTACCGACGATCTTCCCCCGATATTATTACCAGAGTTCCCATCGTGTACTTCTCTAATTACATATTCTGTTTGTGAATGTCCAAGGCACCGTGCTAAGGGTCCTTCAAACATTTTGCAATATAAATTCCCCCTTATTAGGCAATATTGAGCAGCTTACAATCTTAGCAACCAGTATTTCTTCTTATCCTTGGGCAAAATTCTATGCTGCAAAAACTTCACAAACTTATTTCTCCAATCCCAAGTTAAATTATTGAAATTTACCTCATTCTTTGTTTGGTCAAGGAATGAATGAAACAAGTGTACCACAACTACATTTTCTGCATTTGACGCATCAGCCATGGATGTTATATTTGTTAATGCATCTGCTTCTGCATTTTCCTCCCTAGGTATTTGAACAACATTCTAAGTCTGAAACTATCTTAGTAATTCCTGTAACTTTTTTAGGTATTATTGCATTCATGTTTCTCTTGCCATGTAAGTTCCTTACATTTGGTTTATTACCAATTGCGAGATGTTTTTTATTATGATTTTTTCAATACTAAGCTCTCCCGCGAGCTCCAAACCTACAATCACGGCTTTATACTCTACCTCATTATCAGTAATTAGCTAACACTTTATTGCCTACCTTATGACTTCTCCTAAAGGTGGAATTAAAACAATTCCTAAACATGCTCCTTTCATATTTGAAGAACCATTAGTAAACAAGGCCCAAGTCCCTATATTAGCTCCGTTGAACACTCGCAACTCTTTTTCTGGTTCAGAAATCAGGTTCGAGTTAAAATATGCTACGAAATTCACTAGTACCTGAGATTTTATGGCAGTTATAGGTTGATATATAATATTATATTTACTAAGCTATATAGTCCATTTAGCTAATCTTCCTAAAAATTCTTGCTTGTGTAATATATTTTTTTAGTGGAAAAGCAACTATAACAGAAATGAGATGACACTAAAAATAAGATCGTAACTTTCTTGTTGCCATAATTAAAGTTGATGCAAGTTTTTCTAAATATGGATACCATGTCTCAGTATATAATAAGGATTTACTAACATAATAGATTGGATACTTCTTACCTTTGTCTTCACGTACCAGTACCGCGCTTACTACCACTTCTGACACATCAAGGTAAATGAGCAACATTTTCCCGTCTTTTGGCTTTGCTAATAGGGGAGGTTTTGATAAGTATGACTTTAAATACTTTAGAGTTTGTTGACATTCGTTAGTCCATTCAAATTGATTTTGCTTTTTTAATACTAAAAATAATTTAAAACATTTTTCTAAAGATTTGGATTTGAATCTTCCAGAGTTGTTACTCTACCTCTCAACCTTTGCACCTCTTTCTTGCTCATGAGTACATCAGGTATTTCCTCAGTTACTTTGATCTGTGAGGGATTTAATTCAATACCCCCATTAGAAATAATAAAACCCAAGAATTTACCTGAAGCAATGCCAAAGGCGAATTTTTTCGGGTTTAACTTCATGTTATACTTGCGGAGAGTTTCGAAGGTTTCAGTCAAGTGCTGGAAATGATCCCATGCCTCTGTTGACTTGACCAACATATCGTCTATGTAGACCTCCATGGTTTTTCCCAAGTGTTCTTTAATTATTTTGGTCACCAATATCGGTTACGTTGCTCTAGCGTTTTTCAAACCAAATGGCATGACTTTGTAGAAACAAGTCCCCCTATCTGTAATAAATGAGATTTTTTTCTCATATAGAGGATCCATCTTTAAATCATTATAACCAGAATAAACATCTAAAAAACGTAAAAGTTCATGACCTATGGTGGAATCAATTAACCGATCTATATGCGTTGAAAGAAATGAATCTTTAGGGAAAGCTTTATTTAAATCATTATAACCTATAAAAACTCGCCACTTTCCATTTTTCTTTGGAACCACGACAGTATTAACTAACCAGTCAGGGTACTTTACCTCTCGTATTGAAACAATTTTCAAAAGTTTTTGTACCTCATCCTTGATTATTAATTTTTAAATGCTTCTTGCTTCCTTTTCTTCTGTTTGACAGGTGGGTGCAATGGGTCCTCATTCAGTTTGTGAGTCATTACCTCCGGTGGTATACCTGTCATGCCTGAATGGGATCAAGTAAATCAATCTGCATTAGCACGTAAAAATTGAATTAACTTACCATTCATTTGCGGGCTCAAGTTTGCTCAAAGGACAAATAATATAACAGCTACGAGCTCCTTCGTGGTTGTTTTGATATTCTCGTTTTCTTCTGGTTCTTCAATCATATCAGGTCTTGAATCTGTATCAACTTGAACTCTCAGACTTTCAGTTGAGGTGTGCATCAAATTATCCTTAACTGAGTTCTTTAATTGCTATTTCACACTTCCGTTGCTGGATTATGTATTTGTGATCACCACTGAATTGATATTTCGCGATGCTTGTTGATCTACCCGAATTAGTCGAATTCCACACTGTCACAGGAACTTGATGACTTGATGCAACATTGACGAGACCGCATCCATATCATGAATTCATGGCCTCCCAAGATTATATTATAGGCCATGTCTACATCTATTACCTAAAACTTAGTGTCATAATCATGCCTTTGGTATGATTTGATCATTCTATTGCATCTCATTTACCACTCTTAGTAGAATAATATTTACTAAGTTACATGGGTCAATCAAAACTCGTTTAACGTTAGTATCATGTATAAGTAAAGATATTACCAGCGAATCATTGTGAAGAATTATCTAGTTTTCCACGTCTTCATCATTGAACACTAACTATCTCCTTCCAAAACTTGTCGAACCCATTTCCCATAAGTAACGATAACCTTTGATGTTTTTTTTGCAGTCGTATACATTACCCCATTAACTTCTTCTCCCTCAGTTATGACGTTTACTGCTCTTTTTGGAAACGTATTTGGTGGTTCTTGCATATTTTCACGCAAGATTATTTTCCTTTCTCACTAAATAGATCAATGAGATAGCCTTGCTTCAATAGATTTTCAACTTCTCCTTATAAGAGCCTGCAATCTGTCATTCTATGGTCGTGATCGTTGTGAAACTCACACCAAAATTCCTGATTCCTTTTGATAGGATCTGACCTCATTTATTTCGTCCATCGTAACTTATAGCCCATTCTTCTCAGAACAATCACCAATTCGGATGTACTAATGTTGAAGCTGTAATATCTTATTTTTGTATGAGAGCTTGAATCATCGCCTCTTGTGTCTCGTTCCCTTTTGAATCGAAAAGAGGAACTCGTCTCCTTTTGTCTTGATCTTGAATCAAACCGTGCATCTTCTTATTTAGATCGAAAATCTCGTACCATGGATCCCATGTAAGGACCGTACCTATTTTTCCCAGACCTTTTTTCCACTTCTGAACTTCATCCTGACCTTTCTTTTACCCTTGGTTGAGTAACCTTATCTTCTTCTATTTGCATATTCGTGTTGTATCGATTGTATACATCATTCCAAGTAGTTGCAGGAAACTCCCGCAAACTCTCTTTCAAATTCCTCATGGATTTTGAACTTTTCTCGTTCAAATTACTTGTGAACGCCATAGCCGCCCAGTTATTAGGTACCCGTGGCAGCATCATCCTCTTATGTTGGAATCTATTTACGAATTCCCTGAGCAACTTTGTACTTTCTTGTTTAACTTTAAATATATCTTCCATCCTTTTTTTCTACTTTTTGGGCCCTCGAATATGCCTTAATAAATGAATCTGCAAGCTCAGCAAAAGAGTCAATAGAGTTTTCAAGTAAGAGTGAGTACCATGTTAACGCCCGTTTTGTGAGAGTTTCGCCAAACCTTTTGACCAAGACTGATTCAATTTCCTACTTGATTGAATCATTGCCTTTGACCCATGTGGTGAATGTAGTAACGTGATCTCGTGGGTCAGATGTCCTATCATATTTAGTGATATCATGCATTTTAAACTTTTTTAAAATTGGTAAAGGTGTTGCACTTGGCTTCTAGGGTTGTTGCGAATATTTGTCAATATCCACACCCTTGATTATTGGAGGCACACCTAGGGGTGGGCATAGTTTGGGTAAATCCGAAATCCAAACCAAAATCCGAATTTTTTAAATTTTTGGTTTGGATTTTCGAATTACGGATTGGATTTTGGATTTAATTTTTAAATTTTTTGGATTTCGGATTGGATGTTGGATTTGGTAATTTGGATTTTTGGATATTCGAAAATCCAAAAATTTTATACTTTATATTTCGTACATTATCTATATGTCAATAATAATAAGTTAAATACCTTGTCCATTAGATATTATTTCATATATGCAATATGAATTACTAAGATACTATTAGAATACATTCTATTTGTACCTTGTTCTACTATTACTGCTTCTTATCAGCCGTATTAATGTCTCTGTTGCATTTTCTTGATAGTAATTTCATTACTTGAACACTTTATTTAGATGATCGCGGTGAGAATGAGTAACTTTTCAGGCAATTTAATAAGAGTACTTCATTTGGATATTAATTTTTGTGAAAAGAAGAAACATGTCAACTTATAAGCTCAAAACCGAAAATCCAATATATCCAACCCGATTAATTCGAAACTGAACTTAAAAAATCCTGTCCAATCCGAGCTTATTTGGATTGGATTTGGATTGTTATTTCTTCAATCCAAAAATCGAAAATCCAAACCGAAATTTTATATTTAATCCAAACTGCCTGAACGCCCACCCCTAGGCACACCAGGTATTTGTTCTATATGCTCATTTTTCTCCTTGAGCTATTTCTGCAAAGTTAGTACGAAACCTTGTAAATTAGAATTATTTTGTATACCTGATCCTTCATCTCCACTTCCAGAATTGCCAAGCCTTGAACGCAGATTTTCCAAGGTGCTATTCACCGGTGGAGGAGTTTGCACAATGTTGTGCAAGCCACTCGCAAAAGCCAGTAGTGCTTCATTCACGTGTTGTGTAATCAACTGCTTTAAAGTATCTTGCTCGTTAGCTTGTTCACCTGCATGTTGCCCATCAATGCGAGTAGCAGACCTTTCAGGTGAACTTTTTCGTGAATGCTGTGGAGTAGCTGTGGGTGTGTGATGTGGTAGAGATCCACATTGTTGATTCACCTAATCAATTTTGGTAGCACTAGGCATGTTTTGTTGCTAAAATATGAAATTTAAAAGTTAACAGATTATCAAATTTCCGGTAACAGAACCAATTTTAACCCAAAAATAGTTTTTATGGTCAAAGATAATATTAAGGAAATCGGGTCACTTATAACCAAAAATACTTCTTTCGTAGTAATATAGAAATAAAGTAAACAATTGAAATAATAGGAAACAGAAAGAAAACTTATTGTTGATTGCTAATATCCCCCAGAATTGCGGATTGGAATCTTGAATCAAATAAAATAAAAAACTGATTGCATAGATTTAGAAATATTCAGATGATTGTACAAGAAGAGGTATGGATGCTTATATAAGGACACACAGTTGTAACGATTTCCTTACTTAATTCTGACTCGTTAATGACATTGATTGCCTTGAGTTGTCCGTTACCATATTTACTTGTAACATATATGGCAATAATAATGGATCGTACGTAATCAAAGCTAATGTTGGTTTTCCTTCCATATTTACAACTGATTCATGAATCTTCCCCGTTTATGGTCGGTATATATCTCGTGCCTATTTTCTCTTTTCTAGCTGTTAGATCCGGTACCTTCTCTGATAAATATCATGGGTATTTTATCCTCGTCTTTCTTTATTGACTCAATTATAAATATCACTTGTCACCTCGTTGTTGGTTCACATACGTACCTTTTTTTCCACCAATACATGGATATAACTTATTGCTCCCTCTTACCCATGGCATCATTTCCCTCTTAAACTTCAAATGCCAATAGACAATTTCATCTTAAATAGACCCACTGAGTTCATAGGTATAACTGCAAGCAAATCCATTGTGAGCTATTGAAAATGGTTGCTCTAATCAAGTAGTTCCATGCTTAAAAAGCATCGGGGAGTCGTTGGAAGATGCAAGAAAACTATTTGATGAAATGCCTGAGAGAACTTTACCTTTGTACATTGCTTTAATAGGTTCTTGCTCTAAGTTTGAGCAGTGGAATGGACTTTTATTTTTTTGTAGTTAATGATAGATGAGGGCTTAATGCCAGATAATTATGTGGTCCCTACATTACTCAAGGCTTGCGCAGGGATGATATTATTAAAATATGGGCAAATGGTTCATACATTTGTAGCGAGAAAGGGTATAATTAAAGATGCTTTTGTCAGTAATGCACTTATTCATATGTATGTGATACTCAATGAAGGGATCAACAGAGAGAATGAGAGGGACAAAGAAAAATAACAGAGTGCATTAACTTCACAATAGGTGCTCCTTGAGATGTTCTACACGCTATATAGTGGGATTGGCATTCCACAGTTTAGTCCACGTGATAGTGGCTGAGCTGGCATAACTAACTCTTAGGAAAAAGTGGAAATAAAAGGAAATAAAGTACTAAAAGTGTAAATATAATAACCTATACTAGTATTATTATATTCGCTAAGCAAATTATGAATGATAAAAGGGGTCCACTTCTCATTCTAAGCCCAAACTCGTATCAATTCCCCTGTGTCAACATCTTCCTTGTCCTCAAGGAAGGAAGTTTGGAAACCTCAATCTGATAGTGTTGGCATCCTCCCATGTTGCTTTATCTTTTGACATCTGATCTCATTGGATTAAAAGCTGAGCAATAGCCTTATTACCTTTCTGTATCATCCTCCTATTGAGCACCAATTTCGGTTGAGGGCAATATGGACTGGCAAGGTTAAGTACTGGAGGGTGAGAAATCTGAGTTGGTACTTTATAACAAGGGTTGAGCAGAGAGACATGAAATGTAGGTTGCAACATAAGCTCAGCTGGAAGGACTAGCTTGTATACCACTGAACATACCTTCTGCTCCACCACATATGGACCATAGTACTTGGCAAAAAGCTTGTTTAAGTGATGCTGAGACATGGTAAGCTGCATGTACGGTTGAATCTTGACATAAACCCAATCTCCCTCTTTAAATTGCATGTCACTCATGTGCTTGTTAGCCTGGTCTATCTCGTTGTTGTGCTCTGGCCAAATGATACTTCAACAACTGAAACTTGAATTCCCTGGTAATCAAACTCCTATTTACCTCTTTGACCTCAGAATCTCCAGCCATGTAAGGAAGGTACAAAGGGGGAGGTTGTCCATATAAAGCCTTATAAGGGGGTGGTATGAATAGAGGAGTGAAAGTCAGTATTATACTGCCACTCAACAAAGACCAGATATTGTGCCCAATCAGCTGGTGAATCAGAACTATAACACCTCAGATAAGTTTCTAGGCATTGGTTGACCACCTCTGTCTGGCTGTCGGATTGTGGATGGTAGGGAGTGGATATGTTCAATGTCACTCCCTGGATTGAAAACACTTCCCTCCAAATTTTACTTGTAAATATAGGGTCCCGGTCACTGATTATCTCTTTAGGCATACGATGTAACCTAAAAATGTTTTCCATGAAAATTTTATTTATGTCACTAGCTGAATATGGGTGTACCAATGCTATGAAATGGGCATACTTGGTGAGCCTATCCACTACCATCCAAACTACTGATTTGCCCTTAGATTTAGGCAATCCATCAATGAAATCCATACTAATACTGGCCCTCACTGAAAAAATCTGCAAAGGTTGGAGGAGACCTGAGTAGGCAATGGTTTCATACTTGTTCCTTCAACAAACATCACAAGCTTTAACATGAGTTGTCACATCTTCCCTCATGCCCTTCCAGTAGAACAGTGCAGACAGTCTTCTATAAGTGTTTTCTACTCCTGAATGTCCTCCTAAGGGTGAGTCATGCCATAACTGGAGGATCTCCTTCCTGAGAGCCACATTGGATCCAATTACCAATTTACCATGTCTTTTGAGTTGCTGATGTACATAAGTATACCCCTTGACCTCACTTCATGTTTGTAACTGTTTGATCAGCTCCTGAAGGGCAGGATCTTCTGCCCAACTTCTCCCAATATCCTATATCAAATCAGTTCTAACTGTAGATAGTGTCATAGCAGATAACTCAGCAACAAGAAGACTAGATAAAACATCAGTACCTTTATTCTCTTTCCCCTTCTTATACTCTATTTCAAAGTCAAATTGCATTAGTTTAGTCACCCATTTCAACTAGGAACCAGTATGCAATTTTTGTTCCAGCAAGAATTTTAATGCCTTTTGATCTGTTCGAACTATGAAGTGCCTGCCTACCAAGTACTGACTCCATTTTGTGACTACAAGAACTAATTCCAATAGTTCCTTATCAAAAACTTACAAGGATTGGTGCCTCACTAAAAGACCCTTGCTAAAATAGGCAATTGGTTTCCCATTTTGCATCAGGACAACCCCAATCCCCACATCACACGCAACAGTCTCGACAATAAAAGGAATAGAGAAGTCTGGCATTGCCAGCAAGGGTGATGTGGTCAAAGCTTTATTTAGTTCTTCAAAAGATAGAGTTGCCTTGTCACTCCATTTGAAGTTGTCTTTCCTGAGTAGGTCAGTCAATTCTTTTCTTATAATGCCATATCCCCTGATGAATTACTTGTAATAGCTAACCAGCCCTAAAAAACCTCTCAAGTGCTTGACATTACTACGAATTGTCCAGTCTGCCACAACTTGTATCTTCTTTGGGTTTGTAGATACCCCTTCTGCTGAGATGTAGTGGCCCAAATATTCTACTTTTGCTGCAGCAGAAACACATTTAGTTTTTCGTGCATATAGTTGATGTTGCCTTAGTATTGCAAAGGTTATTCTGAGATGCTGGACATATTCCTCCAAACTCTTAGTGTATATCAAGATGTCATCAAAAAATACCAAAATAATTTTTTTGAGTTGATCTTTAAATATGTGATTCATTAGGCTATGAAAGCTTGAAGGTGCACTAGTTAGCCCAAATGGCATAACTAAGTACTCAAAATGGTCAGAATGTGTCCTAAAAGCAGTTTTATGGATATCAGCAGGGCCATTCGAATCTGATGGTATCCAGACCTCAGGTCGATCTTAGAATATACTTGAGAACCACCAAATTCATCTAGTAATTCTTCGATAATGGGTATGGGAAACTTATCCTTGATAGTGATCCACACACATCCTCCAGCCTCCATCCTTCTTTGCCACCAAAACCACAGGAGATGCAAAGAGGCTGCAACTCTGTTGAATCAAACCTTGGGCCAACAATTCATTCACCCTCTTTTAGATCACATCCTTCTGCATTGGAGAATACCTATACGGTCTGTTGTTCACAGCCTTGGCCCCTTCCTAAAGTGGTATGTGATGGTCAAACAGTTTTCTGGAAGGTGGAAGGTCCCAAGGCTCCCCAAAAGATCCGCATGTTCTTCTAAGACAGACTGAATCTCCTCAGGTTCATGAGTCTAAATGGTTGCCCCTTTCAATTCTGTGTAACTATCTTCCATTGGGACTGCTTTGATCATGAACAACTGGGTATTACCCCCATTGATGTGCTGCAAAGAGTCTAAATCCACTACTTTCAAATGAGGAGATGTTCCTTGTAACAAAATTAATCTTCCCTCATACTCAAATTTCATGGAAAATTTCTTAAAATTGAACATGATATATCCTAGCTCACCTAACCATTGAATGCCTAAAACCATATCACAGTTCCCCAAAGGCAACAAGAGGAAGTCAGCCTTAAACACATACCTTGAAGCAACCATTCTAAGCCTCTGCAAATCTTATACACCTGTACTGTATAGCCATCTGCATGCTCACATTTGTGGTTGGACACTGATCTATTTGCCATCCCATGCTCTCCACCAACTCAAAGTGTAGGAAATTATGAGTGGAGCAACTATCGATCCAGATATTAAGCTATCTCTGGTGGGGTTAGCCTTCTCCTTCTACCCTTAATTCCGCTGGGGTTAGCCTTCTCCTTCTACCCTTATCCTCTGCAGGTTTAGGTAAGTGCATAGCTGGATTGGTAAGGTTCTTAACATTTGTATAGGATGGGGTAAATGAGTTGGCTCTGGAAGAATTACTAGGATAAACAATTGAACTCCTCATAGCTTTAGACTGTTTGAGGAATATAGATTCCTGTAATCTTGCAAAATAATAAGCCTGAGGAAGTGAAAAGGGTCTGTAGATTGAACTACATCTCCGAACTCTGGCTTCAGCCCATTCAAAAAAATGCTTATAGCATGGTTGGGATCCGTTGAGTCATATCTCTATCAAACACCTCCTGGAACTCAACCACACCTCCAATTTGCCTCAATTTAACCAGTTTAGTCATGGGATCATCATATTCTGCCCCAAATCGATCAACCAATGCGAACAGGTACTCATCCCATATGGGAAATAGAAGATAGACCTTGCTCCTCATGTATGCTTGGTGCCACTAAAGAGCAATGTCAGCCAAATGTATAGCAGCATCAATGACTTTTTGGCTAGAAAGGACCTCATCTAATGAGAAGAATTGTTCACATCTATACCACCATTCTTGAAATCCCTTTCCATTGAACCGGGAAAACTCTATCTTTAACAACCTAGAGGGTGTTTGGTGATTTGGGAGTAGTGGGAGGGGGTTGTACCGGTTTGACTTATGGTAATGTTGGGTTGGATTTGGGTAATTTTGGGCTGGGTTATATGGGAAAGAAGAGTAGTTATAGCAACCTGAGTTTGGTGATTATGAGGCATGGGGATTTTGAAAAGGATACGTATATGGAGGTAATTGATGGGTAAAGTAAGGACTATGCATCGAAGCTGATATAGGGTTACCAACCATATGAGAATTAGGAATTTGAGCAAAATTAGGTTTGGGGGTATAAGGATTTGGTAAGTGAGGGGATTGAAGTGGTAATGTAACGAAGTTGGCTGGAAATTGAGAATTTGGAATTGGTAATTAAACTGGGGTTAAATTCGATTTTGAAATTGGAATAGTCTGTTGACATTCGGTTTGGACAGAGCTACTAAGAGCTATAGATTGACGAGGGGAGGAAGCATTTTGGATACCTGATAGATCCCCTGGTTTGATAGTTGGAGAATACAGCTCCTTCGACGATGACGCCGACAAGGCTTACTGCTTATATTTGTCTATGCTCCGAACAGTCCCAATCATCTCCTTCAACTCACGAAAGGCGATTTCATGCACCGATTCAAGCTGGTCTTGTCGCACATCCATTCTATCGAGCCATCATCCATATCACCACCTATGGTGGCACACCCACATAGCAGGAAATTGCGTTGATACCACTGATACTCAATGAAGGGATAAGCAGAGAAAATGAGAGAGAGAAGGAAAATAAGAAAGTGAATTAACTTCACAATAGGTGCTCCTTGAGCTATTCTATAAGCTTTATAGTGGGATTGGCATTCCACAGCTCAGTCCACGTGATAGTGGCTGAGCTAGCATAACTAACTCTTACGCAAAACTGGAAATAAAAGGAAATAAAGTATTGAAAGTGTAACTATAATAACCTATACTAGTATTATTATATTGGCTAAGCAAACTGTGAATAATTAAAGGGGTCCACTTCACATTCTAATCCCAAACTCGTATCAGTATGCAAATTGTAGAGAATTGGAGTCATCAGAGGGTTTATCTAACTCAATGGAATAAAAAGATGTGGTTCCTTGGACTGCTTTATGATATGCTTATATGAATGCAGGGCTCGTGGAGGAAGCAGAACATGTTTTTCACTGGATGACAGATAATAAGGTGAAGCCCGATTTGATATGTTGGAATGGACTTGTGTCTGGATATGCTAAGAACCGAAAGGTTGATAGGTGCTTAAATGAGATGCAAAAGAATGGAATGAAACCTAAAGTTACTTCTTGGAATGGTGTAATTTCAGGATGTGTGAAAAATGGTTATTTTGAAAATGGACTGAATGTGTTTAATGAGATGTTGCGGTCTTATAACCAACCTAATGTTGTGACAATTATTAATATTTTACCAGCATGTGCAGGCTTGGGTGATCTAAAGATTGGGCAAGCAGTTCATACGTATGCGATTAAAAATTAATTTTGTGGCAATATTCACTAGGCTAAATTCGGAGAGTTCGACTTTGGGGCTGCCGTGGCACTCCAACGCCCGACCTCGATGAGCTCGAAATGGAATTTGAAAGTGGTCGAGGGGGCATTGATAACTAGGGACTTTGACGTGTTTTATGCTCCTTCTTGTTTACGCTTTGATTATAAATTCTTACAAAATAGTCCCAAAAGGCTCATAAGTTGTGCTTGATTGTAGGTTTGATCGACAAAGTGACAAAATGTCAAAGTTCGCCTCAAAAGGAGTGAAACCTGCTCAAGTACCAAAGACAAGGCAAACTCATGACAAATAGGCCTAGTGCGGGCGCACTACACTGTGTGTGATCCGCACTAGGGAGATTCAGAGAGTAGATTTCATGGCTTAAAACCTAGTGTGGTCGCGGTCCATTATGTGCGGTCCTCACTAGGGAGATTCAGAGAACTAGCAAAACAGGCTTCAAGGCAGTGCGACCGCAGTAGATCCTGCGCGGTCCGCACTGAAGGTTCCGCGGCCGCACTACAAATTATGTGCGGTCCGCGAAAGAGAAGATCAAAGAGATGCAACTTGCCTAAGTTCAAGCCATCGCAGTCCGCGGTCATATTTGTGCGGATAGCATTGGAAGCCTTCGCGGCCGCAGTCTATTCTGTGCGGTCCACGGAGCCTGAGTTCAGAGAGCCAAGACTTCAAGACCAAGAGCCTAGTGCGGCCGCAGTCTATTTTGTGCGGCCTGCACTGACCCCACATGGGCACTTTTATCCAGTTTTTTCAGCTTAGTATAAATAGAACCTTTTTATATTTTTAGGGTATCAGTTATTCTAGAACAGTAGTTGTGCTCGTGAGAAGCTATTTTGTAGTCATTTTGGGCATTTTAGCTTAACTCTAATGATAGATTCTCTGTATTTTCTTTAGTAATTTAATATTATGTCTTTCTCTTCATCTATTTCTCTGATTTTATTTTCAAGCATGAGTAGCTAAACCCATTAGCTAGGGTAGTGGCTCAACCCTAGTGTGGGTAATTGATGGGTGTTGTGATTTAAGGTTAGATTGACTATGGGTGTTTGTTATTTGGGTCAATTTTATGGTTTAATTTATGAATTAGTAGTTGCAAATACTAGTTTGTGCTAAGTTGACTTGGCTCTTCTTGAGAAAGAGAGCCTAAGTCTCCAAAATTGACTCAACAAGGAGTTGGGATGGACTCAAGAGATTTGATAGTCCCAATTAAAGGGTTAAACCTCGAGAGAGTAATTACCCGACTTGAACCCTAGTTGCTCGAGCAAATATGCATACCAATTGGTCTTGAGAGAGTCAATTGGCCAAAAACACTCTTTCTACCGAGAGGTGTAGAGTGGGTAGTATTGAGTAACGGTTATAACATATTTCCCCAATCATGTCAATCGCGTCTTAGATGCAATTACCTGTCAATTAGCCACCTAGGTGAAGGTCACTACCTTAGTTCCCTTGTTACCATTAGATACAAATTATAACAATCTAATCTTAGCATAATCTAGTTTCTAACTTAATTTGTAGTTTGATATTAGTAGTTTTATATAGAAAACACCAAAAATGAATGGAAGATCAATTAAGAGCATACACATAATCCTAAGCTAAATTGACACTCTACTCCAATCCTAGCTCTCTTTGGAAATCGATCTCGACCCACAAATCGGGTAAAAGCTATTGCGACCCTCTCTCGCTACTTTTTAGTGGTGCGGAGTTGGCTGCGATCAACTTTTTGGCGTCGTTGCCTGTGAGCTAACGGTTTTGGCCATCAATTTAATTAGTTTTGTGTGTTGTTCTTCTTTACTTCTTTGTTACTAATTTGTTTTGTGAATACTACAAGTACCAAATGGTTTTGAATGCTAATGAACCTCTTGGAAATGTGATAGCGGGGGAGGAGGTAGATGAAATTGGAGAAGATGAGGTGCCTCTTGTACCTCCCGGACCACAACGAGGCCGCCAGGCCAATGCTAATGATAATATTCCAGACCCTCCTCTGCCACCTCCAAGAGTGGCTCCCAGAGTATTACGGAACCAAGGATATGCAAGTGCTATTGTCCCTCCCCGAATCCGGGTGGCGAATTTTTAAATAACCAATATGATGTTGACCTTGCTCGAGCAATGTGGGTATTTTATGGGCGCCTCCGATCAAAATGCCTACAAGCATCTCAAGGGGTTCGTAGATACATGTTGGGAGAGAAAGCAAATGAATGTGTCCGAAGATGATCTTAGGTTGAGACTTTTCCCGTTCTCACTTCGGGGAAAGGCATTGGATTGGCTAGAGAGATTCCCCAACCATTCCATCACAACTTTGGATGAGTTGGCGGACAAGTTTATTGCTAAATTTTTCTCACCCGGTCACATTGCGGCACTTTGAGATGAGATATTAGCCTTCAAGCAAGAGCCCACGGAACCTTTGCATGAGATTTGGGAGCAGTATAGAACAATGGTGAAAGAATGCCCCAATAATGACATAACGGAGAATATGTTGCAACAAACTTTCTACCGGGGCATCAATACTACAAATCAATGCATTGTGAATCAATTGGCCGGGGGAAATTTTAAGAAGTTGACGTATGATGAAGCTTCTGCCATTCTTGATGAGATGGCGGATACATCTTCCGCATGACAAAGTAGGGTCAATGTTCCTCAAGGCGACCCTACGGTTATTCATTTGCATAATGAGTTACACGACCATGGGCAAGCTATAGCGGAGTTGACGACTACTATGAATCAATTGGCTAAGGCACAGTTGCAACAAGTCCAAAACCCTCTCCAAGTGAATGCTGTGGAAGGTGTTAGTATGCTTACCAACAAGAGAAGGCAAAGAAGACAACAAAACCAAAGGAATTTTGAGCAATTTGGTGATGATTGTGATGGGTTTCAAAATGATGACTACGATGAGCAAAGTGAAGAGGTACAATATGTCAAAACTATCAAGGCAATAAAGGAAACTCTTCAAACCAACAATCGTGACCCCAAGGAAATTTGGGCAATTAACAACAAGGTGGTGGTAAATATAACAACAATAACAACCAAGGTGGTAATTGGAACAAAAACAACCAGGGGAACAACAATCAAGGCAACCAAGGGAATTGGAATGGTAATAACAATAATTGGAACAATAATGGTCAAGGCAGGTGGAACAATAATGAAAACCAAGGAAATTTGGGGCAAGGTTTTCAAGGACCCCCGATGTACCAACAACCAAACAATCCGCCCCCGTTTCAGTCTCAAGGATCTAGTTCTTCGGGCAATGATATGGGAAGAATAGAAATGATCTTCGAACAAATGATGATGAAGAACCAAGATTCTGATGCTCAATTGGCTTCCCACAATACCTCTATTCGGAATTTGGAGGTGCAATTAGGCCAAATCTCTCAATCGTTGAATACTCGCCCTAAGGGTGCTCTACCAAGTGAACGATAGTGAACCCAAAGGGTAAAAACAATCATGTGATAGCGATTACAATAAGAAGTTGGAGAGGCGGTGGTGTGCATGCCTCGAAAGACAAGCAAGTTGTGAATGATGATGTTGAGTTGCGGGAAGATGATGTACCTTTGATAGTTGAAGATATGGTTAAGAATGAGGTGAAAAATGAGGTAAGGATTGGCATTAATGAGGCCAAGGTGGAAACTCAAGATGTCGTGAACCTGTCTAGGGAACACCTGATTGACATGCCCGAACTGGTGGTGCCCAAAGCCAAGGCACCTTTTCCTAGGCCACCTCCTCTTTATCCTCAATGGTTAGCAAAGAAAAAGAGTGACAATCAATTCAAAAAGTTCATTGATATGATGAAAAGCCTTACAATCAATGTGCCTTTGGTGGAGGCACTTGAACAAATGTCGGTCTATGCAAAGTTCATGAAGGATTTGGTCACAAAGAAGCGGTCGATGGATTGTGAAACAATAAAAATGACTCATTAAGTCAGTGCTATCGTACATTCTATGGCCCCAAAACTTGAAGACACCGGGGCTTTTACTATCCCTTGCACTATTAGAAGTGCGGATTTTGCCAAGGCCCTTTGCGATTTGGGGGTTAGCATAAATTTGATGCCTTATTCGGTCTTCAAGACTTTGGAATTGGGCAACCGAGGCCAACCTCAATGAGAATTCAAATGGCGGATCGATAAATGAAGCGACCTTTGGGCATAATTGATTATGTGCTTGTCCGGGTGGACAAGTTTATATTGCCGGTCGACTTTGTCATTTTGGATTGTGAAGTGGACTTTGAAGTCCCAATTGTTCTAGGAAGGTCTTTCCTTGTAACGGGGAAGGCATTGGTTGATGTTGAAGCGGGTGAGCTCACTTTTCGAGTGGGTGATGAGAAGGTTGTCTTCCATGTTTGAAAATCCATGAAGCAACCCAATAGCACCGAGGTGTGTTCATTTGTGGACATTGTCACAACTGTGATAGTGGATGACACAAGTTCTGTGATTAACGTGGAGGATCCCCTTGAGGCCGTGCTTCTAAATCTTGATGTCAATGAGGATGCTAGCCGAGTGGAGTAAGTAAATGCCTTGCATGGAATGGGGTCCTATTCTTACAAGCCGAGAAGGCTATCCTTGGACCTTGAAAATAGAAAGATGCCTCCAACAAAGCCATCTATTGAGGATCCATCAATGTTGGAGTTAAAGCCACTTCCTCCACATCTTAGGTATGAGTTCTTGGGCTCAAATTCTACTTTATCAGTTATTCTTTCTTCTTGCCTCACTAACTTGCAGGCAGACGCCACTTTGGCGATTCTCAAAAGGAGGAAGAAAGCAATTGGGTGGACATTGGCCGACATTCGGGAAATAAGCCTCGCGTTCTGCATGCACAAAATCATTCTGGAGGATGATGCAAAACCCTCCCTGGAGCATCAAAGAAGATTGAACGAGCCAATGCGAGAGGTGGTAAAGAAAGAAGTGATAAAATGGTTGGATGTAGCGTTATGTACCCTATCTCTGATAGCTCATGGACTTCTTCGGTGCAATGTGTGCCGAAGAAGGGTGGGATGACTATGGTGACAAATAACAACAATGAACTTATTCCCACTCGGACCATTACCGGATGGAGGGTATGCATGGACTACCGGAAACTGAACAAGGTGACCCGAAAAGATCATTTCCCTTTGCCATTCCTTGACCAAATACTTGATCGCCTTACGAGGCGTGCTTTTTATTGCTTTTTGGATGGCTACTCGGGATATAATCAAATATTAATTGCCATAGAGGACCAAGATAAGACCACATTCACATGCCCATATGGTACTTTTGTTTTCTCCCGGATGCCGTTCGGGTTGTGCAATGCTCCGGCGACCTTCCAATGATGCATGATGGCTATTTTCACCGACATGATGGAAGATATTTTGGAGGTCTTTATGGATGATTTTAGCATAGTTGGTGATTCATTTGAAGAGTGTCTGGGGAATTTGGATAGAGTCTTGGCCCGATGTGAAGAAATGAATCTCGTTCTTAATTGGGAAAAATGCCATTTCATGGTTGAAGAGGGCATAGTGTTGGGTCACAAAATTTCTAAGCATGGGATTGAAGTAGACAAATCAAAGATTGAGGTGATTTCAAGGCTCCCTCCCCCCAATTCTGTCAAGAGGGTGAGGAGTTTTCTTGGACATGCGGGGTTCTACCGGTAGTTTATCAAGGATTTTTCAAAGGTTGTGAATCCCCTTTGCAAGTTGCTATAGAAAGACGCTAAGTTTGTGTTTGATGAGAAATGCATGGAGGCCTTCGAACTTCTCAAGCATATGTTGAACACTACCCCGATCATTACCGTACCATGTTGGAGCTTACCCTTTGAGCTCATGTGCGACGCAAGTGACGTTGCGGTTGGGGCTGTTTTGGGGCAAAAGGTTAACAAAATGTTTCACCCGGTGTACTACGCAAGCAAAACCATGAACGAGGCTCAAAGGAACTATACGATTATCGAGAAAGAATAGTTGGCCATAGTTTTTGCAATGGAAAAGTTTCGATCGTATCTTATGGGGGCTAAGGTCATTGTGCATACCGATCATGCTGCCCTTAGGTACTTGAAGACAAAGAAAGAATCCAAGGCAATATTGATGAGATGGGTGTTACTACTTCAAGAGTTTGATTTGGAAATAGTGGACCAGAAAGGTAGTGAGAATCAAGTTGCGGATCATTTGTCCCGCTTGGAGGAGGAAGGAAGGCTATGTGATGGCCTAGAGATTAATGACACATTCCCCGATGAGCAACTACTTTCTGTGTCGATGTGTGAGATGCCATGGTTTACAGATATTGCTAATTTCATTGTGACTGGCATCATACCGTGTGAGCTCTCTTCTAACCAAAGGAAAAAGCTCAAACGAGATAGTCTGGACTTCTATTAGGATGAGCCATACTCGTTTAAGATTTGCACAGATGGTGTGATTCGAAGGTGTGTCCCAGAGGGAGAGCAATTTAGCATCCTAGAGGATTGTCATTCCTCACCCTATGGCGGCCATCATGGAGGGGTGAGAATGGCTTCGAAAGTTTTGAGTTGTGGTTTTTATTGGCCAACCTTGTTTAAAGATGCAAGCAATTTAGTGAAAAGATGTGATCAATGTCAACGAGCAGGCGGGATTTCCAAGAAAGATAAGATGCCTTTAAACACAATTCTTGAAGTTGATATCTTTGATGTATGGGGTATCGATTTTATGGGCCTTTTTGTTAGCTCGTGTGGTAACACTTACATTCTTGTAGCGGTTGATTATGTTTCAAAATGGGTTGAGGCCGTGGCCTTGCCCAACAATGAAGCTAGGAGTGTGGTGGCATTTCTAAAGAAGAGCATTTTCACAAGGTTTGGTATACCTCAGGCAATCATTAGTGATGGAGGATCGCATTTTTGCAATAGAGCTTTTGATGTCTTGCTTTCCAAGTATGGTGTCAACCACAAAGTCTCTATGCCTTATCATCCTCAAGCAAGTGGCCAGGTTGAAGTATCTAATAGGGAGATCAAGAGCATTTTTCCAAAACTGTCAATGCCAATAGGACCGATTGGTCTAAAAAGTTAGATGATGCTCTGTGGGCATACCAAACCGCTTACAAGACCCCAATTAGTATGTCACCATATCGGTTGGTGTTTGGGAAAGCATGTTACCTACCAGTGGAGTTGGAGCATAAGGCCACATGGGCCTTGAGAAAGCTTAATCTTGAATGGGATGTTGCGGCTAATCTTCGTGTTGAACAACTCATTGAACTTGATGAATTTTGGTTCCATGCATACTCTAGTTCGTCCTTGTATAAGTACAAGATGAAGTACCTTCATGACAAATATGCTCGTGGAAAGGAGTTTAAAGTTGCTGATTTGGTGCTCTTGTTCAATTCTCGTCTAAGGTTGTTTCCGGGAAAGCTGAAATCAAAGTGGAATGGACCATTTGAAGTTGTGTGTGAGACCCCGTTTGGTGCTTTAGATTTGAAGAACAAAAGTGGTGAAGTCTTTAGAGTGAATAGGCACCGTGTCAAACATTATCTTGGGAAGTTTGATGATAGCCATGTGGTGGTTGTTGTTCATTTCAAATAATGTGATGGTAACCCGCGTCGTGCCGCGACGTTAAATCAGGCGCTTCTTGGGAGGCAACCCATGTGTTCTCTTTTTGTTTTCTTTGATTTTATTGGTAGTATAGGATTGATTTTGGGATAACTGGTTGTGAGATATTGCAGGGATTGAGTTGATGCAGTGCAGGACATAATTGCAAAATTGTTCAGTCTCTTAAGTTTCCAGTGCGGCCGCACTACACTTTGTGCGGTATGCACTAGCAAAAGGGTAACAAAATTGCTCTCTGAAGTTTTCCACCACGGCCGTTGTTGATTTGATACGGTCCGCAGTGGACCACCGCAGTCGCGGTCCATTATTTGCGGACCGCGGTGGGTTATTGGAGTTGGAACTGATAACAATACACCAGTGCGGACCGCGGTCCATTCTGTGCGGCCGCACTGATAGGTGACAATGGGCCCCGGGGTTTTTTCTATAAATAGACCCTAGAGACTCCCTTTTACCCTTTTCGCAAAATTAACTCTCAGAAGCCCCAAACTACTGTTCATCATCTATTTTGACCATAATTCTTGCTTAAATTGATTAACTGCATTTCATCTCATACATCTGGTAACATTTCACTCATTTCTCTTTATTTAATTTTGTAATTTCATTCTATTTTCATTTTCTTTAGCCTGTAGCTTCTTCTTCTTCCCATATTTCTCCACTTGTTAGCTTAGGTTAGTTTAATATTGATTTTTGTAGACTTGGTAAGTATAATGTAGTGGATAATTGAGTAGGGATCTTAATTAGGAAAAAATTTGAACTAAAAAAGCAAAAATTAGGAACCCTAACTCAGTGCCAGATTTGGGCACCCTCCGCGGACCGTGGTCGTGTTTATACGGTCCGCAATGCCTCAATGTGGCTGCATTCCCACTTTGTGCGATCCGTGATGGTGAGATTTAGAGAGTTGTTTTTTGGGGACCTTAGACCTATGCGGACCGCGGCCATTCTCTTGTGGTCCACGGTGGCCTCAGTGCGGCCGCATAGCCATTTTGTGCGGTCTACACTAGCCATGTTCTGCAACTACCTGCTTCTGTTCTGCAATTCATTCTGCACATATATTTCACTGCTTTTATTGATACTAACAAAGTTAGATGCTTGTGCTTGCAGAAAATGGTTAAACAACAAGGAGGAAAATGATCAAAACAACCCAGGAGAGGTGAATCCTCCCGGGGAGGCAAGGGCAAGAAGGTGATAAAACTCACTACCCAAGCTCGAGAAAACATAAAAAAGATGAGAAAGCTCATTAAAGTTGCAGACAGAGTTGCTTCCCATTCCTCGGGGAGTGAGTACCAACCATCAAGGGAAGTCTCTTTAGACTCTGTGCCAGATTACATGGAAGACTAGCCGGAGAGAGATAGGCTGAGAGATACTCTTCCACCATCACCCACTATCGAAGGCCAACCAATGTCATTTCTGAGTCGTCTGAGAGCTCAGCAGCCGGTAGTGGGGACTACTCCACCTCCCCCACAGCTTCATTATCCGAAGGGGAGGATGCATACGGAAGTGAGGAGGAGGTACAAGGAGCTGAAGGTGGTGAGCTTCAGGAGGGAGGCATTGCCCGAACTAGGAAGCCGGATGTTTGGGAGGATAGATTTGTGAGCCAAGTGGCATACCATAAGTTTAGGGAGTGGTGGCCGGTGAGGCATTTGATACCGGAGTGGAGCTTCATTGACAAAGACTTACTACCCCACAACCCTGACGTGCAGAGGCAATTTAGAATTAGAGTGGGTTGGGAAATATTTATAGAGAAGTGTATAGATGCAAATGAACACTTGGTCAAAGAGTTTTACTGTAAGGTATCCCACATCGTCAAGGGTTCCAAAGTGACCAAGGTTCGAGACAAAAAGGTGTTGTTTGACGGGAAGTCTCTGAATGATTACTTGGGGTTCAATAAGGAGGATGAGACTCTATATCAAGAAAAGTTGGAGATGGGCGAGGAGGTCCGTTCATGGTTAGCTCAGTACCTGGCAATCCCAGGTACCGTTCCTGAGTGGTTGACTGTTGGGGTAAAAATATTGCGGATGGCCCTGAACTTTGAGGCTATGGGTTGGGAGATTTTTGTTTGCAGCCAATTGAACCCCACTACACATGACCAGACCCTTCCTCTCCATCTGGCTATATTGGTTGCTTCGATTATGGCGGGATACCCCATAAATGTTGGGAATGTGATGTCCCGCATTATCTCATTAGTGGGTGCAGAGCATGACTGGAACTACCTTTTCCCCAACACCCTCTCTATGTATTTTCAGGACTTGGAGGTGGAAAAGAAGCCTTATGACGTCAAGTCCAAGACGGTAGCCCCGTTCTCCTGGTATAGTTCGAAGGGGGCAGACAACCCCAATGACAAGAACTACAAGGTCCCTGCTTCTGCCCCAACTAGCAAGTCCGAAGAGCCAGTTATGGTAGAGGCCCCCTCTGAGCCTGCCTCTACTACTGCAGATATGCCTCCCGAACCTTCTACTTCAGCTGCCATTCCTCCAGGTCCTTCTACATCAGTTAGCCTGGATATTCCATCTTCTCTGGCCCATCCTATCACTGCCCATCGGCTGAGCCAGACGCTTCAGAGCCTGAACAACTGGATATATACTGCTTCATCCAAGTTGTCAGTTGGCTCCTCAGCCAGCACAAGTCCTACAGTCTATGGAGGATGCCTTAAAGAAGATACTTGACAACCAGGAGAAGATCCTTAATACCTAGGCTGATTTGGCAAAGGTAGTGGATTCACATGGCAAGGCTCTAAAGGAGATTGCCAAAGAGCACAAGAAGCTGCTCAAGACACTGGCCTCCAGGGAGTCCGTAAAGGAGCTGAGGGCGGATGTGGATAGACTGAAGGTACACTAGCTGCCTTTAGACTTATTGTTTGAGGACCCAACTCCAGCAGCAATGGCAGCAGCAATCACAGATTCGGAGCCGACACAGGGGACTCCAAAGAAGATGAGGAAGATCCCTAGAGAAGATGATGCCATCATCCAGTTAGCGGACCCACCGAAGGCTTCCTCCAGTCAGCCACAGGATGTACCAGATCCACAGCCAGTCCAGGCCCAGTCCCAGGTCCCAGCAGCTGAGAAGCAGGATACCGGGAACCAGTCTGAGGTTCCTGAGCATACCGAGGACCCAGGAACCACTCATGATCTTATGTAGACGGACATGGCTTAGGGAGTCTTCATATCCTTCCTGTACTATTTTTGGTGCTAATTTTATTTAGTTGGCATTGGGGACAATGCCAGCTTTTATTTGAGGGGGTGCGCCCTGCATTTTATTTTGGATGACTGTATATATGATGCACTTTTATGCTTTCTTGATTTCTCACATTTGGTCTGTATATAATCTTACACTTAGTACTTTTATCGCACTTTTTATCTTTCATTTGGTCTGTATATAAAGTTACATAATTGTATATTGTATGTTCATTCCCCTATTGTACATATTCATTTTATTTCTATTTTTGCAATTTTTTTTTGTTTTTAGCTTCTTATATAGGCTCGTAGCATTTTTTTTTGTTTTGGATGTTTTAATAAGACTTTGGTTTTCTTAGTGTCACGGTTCTTTCCAAAGGTGGAGTATTGTGTGAACCGGTTGGCTCTTCCCAATGATAGATAGCGTGACAACCTTCTTAAGGTTTTGAGTCCATTTTTGTTTTTGTTTTTGGTAGTTTGTAGTTAAGGGTACCTCAAGCAAAGATTCACTTGGGCCTAGCACATTTGCCTTTGATCCCATGGTCAAAGACAACTTGTTGTGTTTAGGATGGTAAAAGTCATGGCCTTGAGACTCTTGTGTTGACCGATAATCATCAAGTGGTTTTTCAATACCATTGTGTGCTCAAATTGTATCTAAAGTCATTGCGGGCCCCCGACTCTATATCTTTAGCAATCCTTTAGCTTGTGTGGTGAGAAATCGAATTGCGAGTCCAAGTCCCGAGCCATTGGTCTAGAACTTGCCCTAAATGTTTGTTGAGGAAAAATCTTAAGTGAAATTTGACTTGAAAAATTATTATAGGATCTCCTTAATCCAAATGATAGATTGAACAATTCCATTGACTACCAATGATCAGATCCCTAGTCAACCCTTTTGAGTCTTAGACCTTTTTCTTTCAAGAACCATGTTACAAGCCTATACCCGTTCTAAAAGATACCCTCTCTTGGCACCCGATCTTTCCTTGAGCACATGAAAAAAGTATAAGTTTAGGGGGAGAGACGAGGATGACAACAAAGTGGTATAAGGCACAAAAAGGAAGAAAAGGAAAGGCAATGAAAAAGAAAGAAAAGCAAAAAGACAAAAAGAATGCTCAATATGAGAAAGAATAAAAAGGGATTCAAGAAAAGTAAAAGAAAGAAAGGTGTGGAAAGTTGAAAAAGGAGAAAATAATTGAAATGCATAAGAAAGAGTGACAATGTGTCTCTTTAACCCCTTAGAAAGAGGTGAAATGACTCAAAGAGTTAAGTGAATTGTGCCAAATGAATCAAAAGAAGTGCTTATGGGAAGATAGAACCCACTTGAACAAAAACATGACCTACCCTAAAACAAAAGCCTTCACAATAACTCCACAAAAGCCCTATATGATCTTGAGTTGGATGAAGATTTCATTAGTGGATACCTACATAAGGGGCAAGCATATGGTACCTAGAGTGTGACCCTTTCTTGAGAGAGATAAGTGAATTCCCATTAACCTTGATTTGTATGTCAATACTCTAAAAAGGTGAGGTTTGCTTAGGGAGAATTGAGGATGTGTGAGTTTGGGTTCCACAATGACTAAAGTAATTGAAAGAGTTCGTTGATGTATTGAGTCAACTCTTGATGCGCTTGTGTCACACTTGATCCATGATATTTCAAAGGTTAAATGTTATTAATGATGCATTCGCATTGAGGTCAATTGTTAGTCCAAATTGATGCTTGTTGAGGTTAATTTAGGATAGCTGGAAATTCTTGGATTTTACCTTAAAAGGAGGGTCTTATTTTGTTTACTTGAGGACAAGCAAAAGCTTAAGTTTGGGGGAGTTGATAATTAGTGATTTTGACATGTTTTATGCTCCTTCTTGCTTACACTTTGATTATAAATTCTCACAAAATAGTCCCAAAAGGCTCATAAGTTGTGCTTGATTGCAGGTTTGATCGACAAAGTGACAAAATATCAAAGTTTAGCTCAAAAGGAGTAAAACCTGCTCAAGTACCAAAGACAAGGCAAACTCAGGAAAAACAGGCCTAGTGCGACCGCACTACACTTTGTGCGGTCCACACTAGGGAGATCCAGAGAATAGATTTCAAGGATAAAAACTTAGTGCGGCCGCAGTCCATTCTGTGCGGTCCACACTAAGGAGATTCAGAGAACTGGAAAAATAGGCTTTAAGGCAGTGCAACCACAGTCGATCTTGCGCGATACGTACTGCAGATTCTGCAGCCGCACTACCATTATGTGCAGTCCGCGAAAGAGAAGATCAGAGAGATGTAACTTGCCCAGGTTCAAGCCATCGCGGTCCGCGGTCATATTTGTGCGGATCACATTGGAAGCCTCCGCGGCCGTGGTCCATTCTGTGCGGTCCGCGGAGCCTGAGTTCAGAGAGCCAAGACTTCAAGACTAAGAGCCTAATGCGGCCGCAGTCTATTTTGTGCGGCCCGTACTGACCCCGCAGGGGAATTTTTGCCCAAGTTTTTCCATCTTAGTATAAATAGAACCTTTTTCTATTTTTAGGGTATCAGTTATTTTAGAATAGCAGTTGCGCTCGTGAGAAGCTATTTTGTAGCCATTTTGGGCATTTTAGCTTAACACTAACGATAAATTCTTTGTATTTTCTTTAGTAATTTAATATTATGTCTTTCTCTTCATCTATTTCTCTGATTTTATTTTCAAGCATGAGTAGCTAAACCTATTAGCTAGGGTTGTGACTCAACCCTAGTGTGGGTAGTTGATGGGTGTTGTGATTTAAGGTTAGATTGACTATGGGTGTTTGTTATTTGGGTCAATTTTATGGTTTAATTTATGAATTAGTGGTTGCAAACATTAGTTTGTGCTAAGTTGACTTGGCTCTTCTTGATAAAGAGAGCCTAAGTCTCCAAAATTGACTCAACAAGGAACTGGGATGGACTCAAGAGATTTGATAATCCCAATTAAAGGGTTAAACCTCGAGAGAGTAATTACCCGACTTGAACCCTAGTTACTCGAGCAAATATGCAAACCCAATTGGTCTCGAGAGAGTCAATTGGCCAAAATCACTCTTTCTACCGAGAGGTATAGAGTGGGTAGTATTGAGTAACGGTTATAACATATTTCTCCAATCGTGTCAATCGCGTTTTAGATGCAATTACCCCATCAATTAGCCACCTAGGTAAAGGTCACTACCCTAGTGCCCTTGTTACTATTAGATAAAAATTGTAGCAATCTAATCTTAGCACAATCTAGTTTCTATCTTAATTTGCAGTTAGATATTAGTAGTTTTATATAGAAAATACCAAAAATGAATGGAAGATCAATTAAGAGTATACACATAATCCTAAGCTAAATTGACACTCAACTCCAATCCTAGCTCTCTGTGAAAATCGATCCCGACCCACAAATCAGGTAAAAGCTATTGCGACCCTCTCTCGCTACTTTTTAGTGGTGCGGAGTTGGCTGCGATCAGGCATATCGAAGATCAATCTCAAAAAAGCACAGGTCGATGATCGTCATGGAAAGCGGGAAACCCACGATGGCACGCGATGAGGATTGATAGAGTCTGCAAGAATAGTACAAATTCGTACTAAGCCGTTGTACAGTTGTACAAGTAGCATTTATTCGTATGTATTAGACATGTACTGTGTTGGGGTTCAACCCTCCTATATAAAGGGGACATTTTTCATTTATTAAGGACACGCCATATTGAATAACATACAACATTCTCTGCTCTCTTTGCTAAAACAATTGTTCTTCACATTTATTGCTCATTCTTTCTTTGTTCCTTCATTGTTCATTTATTGTTTATTATTAGCCGAAAAAGTCCATCTTAGAGGCCTTCATTATCATTGTTTCTACTTCAATAACTCATTATCAATTGCCCTAAATAGGCCTCGAAGCCTTTGTCCCAGCAGCTCAAGACTCGGTTTTGTGACAACTTTGGTTTGCTTTCTTTATTCTCTTTATCTACGCTTAGCATCTATTGTCTAACAACTAGTATTAAAATAAATCACGTATTTTTAGAAACAAAAAATCAAATATAATTGTCATTACCATTTTCAAGGTAAATAGTTTGGCGCCCACCGTAGGGCTAAAAATAATAGTGATTATTTGGGTGCTAGTTTTCTGAAAACACAAGTTATTCTTTACACTTTTTCTTGTCCAAGAATCTCCGATTTCATGTCAAAATGTCTAACTCAGCAAATGCACACGAAAACAACAGTATTGGGCTTCAGGAAGAAAATGGTGCAGACGCTGGTATACCACCGCAATACCCAGGGGTAGCACCAGTAGATGTCGGTGTACCACCATAAAACCCAGAGGAGGCACCAGCATAAATCCCCATCGACGTGAGCTCACGCAGCGTTGTGCATGTCGACGTAAACTCTCATACCGACAGAAGTGTGCACGGGAAAGAAAGAGACATTAGTCTTCAAGTCATTTTTGAGATGTTGCAAGCGCAACAAGTGGCTATTGCTCAGCTACAAAGTCAACAAAAAACTCCAAGCACAGCAGCACCGGAAACAGGTCCTCTAGTCGAGCAAGCACCAGAAAGATCGAGTAATAACGGGTCAGCAATAGACCCCTCTATTATGAAGATGCTCGAGGACCTCGCCAAAAGGATTGAATCAGGAGAAAAGAAGATAGAGGATAACGATAAAAAGGTGGAGACTTATAATCCGAGGATCGATCAGATCCCAGGCGCACCTCCGATTCTGAAGGGTGTAGATTCAAAGAAGTTCATGCAGAAACCATTCCCATCAAGTATGGCTCTGAAGCCCATCTCGAAGAAATTCAGAATGCCCGATGTCCCAAAGTATAACGGGACCACATACCCCAATGAGCACGTCACCGCTTATACTTGTGCTGTAAAAGCGAATGACTTAAAGGACGACGAGATTGAATACGTCCTACTGAAGAAATTTGGAGAGACACTGTCGAAGGGGTCCATGATGTGGTACCACAACCTACCCCCAAACTCGATAATTCATTTGCCATGTTGGTAGACTCTTTGTGAGGGCATACACTGGTGCCATCAAGGTCGCCACCAGGAAGTCCGATGTCTTCAAAATCAAGCAGAGAGAAAACGAGATGCTAAGGGAATTTTTATCTCATTTCATATGCTGCAAATGGAATTACCACCGGTCTCCGATGACTAGGCAGTTCAAGCCTTCACTCAGGGCTTGAACGAACAAAGCTCGATAGCTTCGAAGCACCTAAAACAAAATTTGATCGAATATCCCGCCGTGACCTGGGTGGATATGCACAACAGGTATCAATCGAAGATCAAGGTCGAAGACGAAGAATTAGGAGCCCCTCCGGGATCAGTATACCCTAGCAGGATCTTAACAAAAAAATAAAGGTTTACGGAAAGGGAGTCGAGACCAAACAAGGAAAGATATCGGCCTTATATAGAAGATCAAAGGAACGCCCCGAAGCATAATGTGCTTTGAGGCGATCGAAGGACAGATCAAGGTCAAGTTTCCTGGGACTCATGAGTAAAACCGGGTTTGATAGGCACACTAGGTTGGTAGAGGCACCCCGTCTATCCGAGTAAAATTTTAACACTGATGTCTTTAGCATCATCTTAGCCATAGGCAGGATCAAAGATACCAGATGGCCAAAACCCATACTGTCAGACCCTTCACAAAGGAACCCTAACTTGATATGCAAGTATCACGACACTCACGGTCATAGAACCGAGGACTGCATGCAACTTCGAGAAGAGGTAGCCCGTCTGATCAGCGAAGGGCATCTTCGAGAGTTCCTCAGTGACCAAGATAAAAACCACTTTCAAGAAAGAGAGGCAAAGAGGAAGAACGAACCAGAAGAACCATGACACGTCATCCACATGATCATAGGAGGTGCCTATGCCCCACAGGGACCCATTGTTAGACGAACGGAAATATCCATCACCAGAGAAAAGTGAACTCAGAGTTACGTACCAGAGAATACTCTCACATTCAGCGAAGAGGACATCGAGATCTTGTCTCAACCTCATAACGATGTACTGGTAATTTCTTTTCTTTTGAATAAATTTCAAATCAAACGTGTTCTCGTGGATCCAAGTAGCTTGGCCAGCGTAATCAGGTCGAGAGTGGTAGAGTAGCTAGGACTACTCGACCAGATTACACCCGCCTCCCGAGTCCTCAATGGATTCAACATGGCGAGCGAGACGACGAAAGGGGAGATCATCCTTCCGGTCAACGTGGCCGGACAATCCAAGATACCAAATTTCATGTCATCGAAGGTGACATGAGATATAACACCTTACTTGGAAGGCCATGGATACACAATATGAGGGCAGTACCATCAACCCTTCATCAAGTGATGAAATTTCCAACCAAGGACGGAGTAAAAGCAGTGTAAGGGGAGCAGCATGCAGCAAGGGAGATGTTCGCGATGCACGACATGGCACCAGTATCAACGCCCTTTATCAGGAAGGAGCATTTAGACAAACAAATAGCCAAGTAGCAACCGCAACCGACATTCTCGGCTACACTCCAATGAATGAATAAAGGACCGTGTCGCATCCTCATAGCAATTAATTGAAAGGCATCGAATCAATTCAAACACATCAAGGCTCAAATGTTATCATTGCTGAGGTACAACCCTCTCCTTTTTTCATTTGCGTTTTATACTAACTTTTTTGCAAGTATTTAATTGAAATGAATCGAAGCACCCTCCATCTCGAAGACCTTGGGTTTTAAAGCATGTGTTGCGCTCTTTTTCCCTTAGACCGGTTGTTATCCCGAATGGGTTTTACCGGTACGATTTTTAACGAGGCAATATCCTTATGCTACCTAAGGAGAACTCATCAAGTATTCAAGGTTTATCTTCAATCAACCTCAAATACTGGGGGGGCATCACCCCAGGAGGTAACCTCTCGGAGGAAATCAAACTATGCCTAGGAGGACCTCGATAGGAGAATGTTGTATTGGGCCAAACGGTCAAATAAACTGTGTCCATGTAGAATAATCGAGCCTACAAAAGCAAAAAATGTGTATGCATATATCAAGTAATTGAGGAAGCCTCTTTGCTTATCAACACTTCGTGCCTCAAAGAAATTCACTATTATCATGAAAAATGGCCCAAGAGCCGAAACTTTCGAGCACCCGGGGACTATCATCAAATAGTCAGCTCATCGAGCATCGAAGACTCAAATTCGTAAGATATTGATCAGGGAAATTCGAGCTCGTAAGCCCTCAGTGAGGCAATATCAAATCTGTAAGACCTAAACAAGGCATGCTCAAAGTTATAAGACCTTAAAAAGGCATAACCTCGATATTAAGGCTGAGGCTATAAATTCGAACTTGTAAGACCCCTAAAAAGGCATACCCTCAATATAGACTCCAAGGTCACCGCATACGGGGACTAAAGTCTATGGCCAAACATAAAGACTACGGTCAAACTTAAAGGCTACGGCCGAATTAATGCACCTCAGAGACGTCCGACTGCCGCCATAAAACTAAAGGCCTCCAAATATTTCGAAAATACTTTGAAAAGAACCGATTAATTAGGCTACCTTTGGCATAAGCAAAGGATCTTCGATAATATCATCTCCGAATAATAAAAAGGCTTCAAAAACAATCAGCCTTCAATGAAAAAATTTTGAAAACTCAACCTTCGAGCGAACCTTCAAAGGTACTCGACTATTGTCACATATTGACTCATAATTGAGGTTCTCGTTTGAGACCTCGAAGAGTCAGACGAGCATAAAACATGACAAGGCATAATCAAAACTTCAAAAGTCTTTAGCCGAAATGAGGGAAAACTATATCCATATTTGAGGTCACATCGACCCTAGCTAAAAAGAGCCTAAGGGCCAGTCTAAAGAGCCTAAGGGCCAATGCATAAGATCCTAAGGGCCAATACGTAAGAGCCTAAAGAGCCTAAGGGCCAGCACATAAGAGCCTTAGGGCTATCCTAAAGAGTCTAAGGGCCAATATGTTGAAAACCTAAGGGTCAATGAGCCCGAGTCAAAATTTGACTCAAGGAGCTGATACTGAATGGTCAACTATTACCAATCACTCGTCGAGCATGAAAACCTGAGGGGTTTATATCATA
This sequence comes from Nicotiana glauca, assembly GCA_026770625.1. Lineage (NCBI taxonomy): Eukaryota > Viridiplantae > Streptophyta > Magnoliopsida > Solanales > Solanaceae > Nicotiana > Nicotiana glauca. The sequence continues at coordinate 91,347 of MU679349.1, read as the reverse complement.
AGACCGACACACCAAACTGGTTATCGATAAGCATCGAAATTTATTCCAAAAAGGCAAAAGGAAAACAAAGGATGACAAAAAGCAAAAATCCATATATATATATATATATATATATATATACATATGATAAAGTTTCACGAAGAAGTATTTACAAGACTTACACCTTGAGCCTTTACACAAAAAAAGAACAAATGAAAACCTAATCTACCACCGGGGTTACTTGACGAGACGGAGCTCCCTCAGAAGTTGTGCCTTCAATGGCCTGGCCCTCGACCCCCGAAACATTGACGGCCTCCTCCTCCTCGGGGACTTCACTTTCGTCTTCATCATCCTCCGAGCCGCTGGTCGAATCACTGGCTGAATCATTATCGGAAAAAAGCAGAGTTGTCGATTCTTCCTCTAGGGCCTTCACCCTCTCGATTTCGGCAGACAAATCGATGCCCCCTGCATATACATCTTCGAGAGCCTATCTCGGAGACCTTAATCAGGAATGTTCCAAGGCTCGGGAAAATTTAAGTTTGGACTCTTCGGATACCTTCCTGGCTCGAGAATTTGTTGCAGCAACATATATTCGGTATGAGGATATGAGTGCAGCGGCTTCAGACTTAGCTGCAGATAGCTCAGCAACTAATTCAGCATGGAGATTTTTGTACTTGCAGCTTTCTCCCCTCATCCCTTGAAGTTGGCACTCAACCGAGTTCAGCTTATCTCGAAGAGTTTCTTTATTGGAAGACACCTCATCCACGCGCTGCTTCAGCCCAAGGATTTCGGTGTCTCTGACTTTGAGATCCTCTCGCATCAGATCATCTTTTTGCTTGAGCTAAAAAGGCCAAGTTAAGGTATCAAACGCTCAATTAACTGAAGCACAAAAATAAGCCCATGAAGGTCGTATTACCTGCTCATCGAGATCGGCCCACTCTCGAGATATCCTCTCTAAATGAGCTCGAAGGTCACCTAGCTCCCCCTTCTTTTAGGCATGAAAGGCCTTAAGTTCGTCTAATTCAGAAACGAGCTTCCTAAATTCGTCCTCACAATGAGCCAACTCAGCTTATGACTTGGAAAAAGCTTGGTTGGAGAGCTTCAAGGCCTAAAAACACAGAAGAAGGAAGTCGGAAAAGCAAGAATCGAAACTCAGAATGTAGCGGTCAAGTCAAGATTACCTATTGTTGAAGCTTCTCGACTTCTTCAAATATCAATGAGGCGTCGATATCAGGGCCTTCGTCAACCCCAACAAAACATCCTTCAAACATATTATTCTATCCAGGGGATGTCCCCACGACGGGAGTTTCATATCTTGGGCATCCCGTATTTGCCCAGGAGAGAATGATGGGCCTGGTAGAGGCCCATCTACATTGACCACCTCGACTGGTTCGACGGGGGCCCTCTCCCCCCTTCGAGGGGCTTCATTATTGGTTTCTTTGGGTTCATCTACCAGGTGCCCCTCGGCACCCGATGTGTTTTGGTCATTGGTCGGCCTAGGACTTCGTCCAAACCCCTTTAACAATTCCCTCAGTTCGGGTTGGGACCACCTCGGTGGCCTCCATTCCAGCAGCCTCTAACTCAGCCACCTTCGGCTCAGTAGACTTCACGGCAACATCACTTCTTCTCCCCTAGGTGCCAGCGGGCAGTCATCATTCTCTTTGCCCTCGGTGCAAAGATCCTCGGCTGTTTCCCAAGTTAAGGCCACTAAATCAGCCTCGAGCTTTTGAGCCTTAGCCCTTTTTGGCTCCGAGGACTCAGGTGGTGATTTATTCTTTCTCTTTTTCTCCTTAGCAGGCTTCGGGGTACCTGTTTCCCCAGGCGGGGGTTCCCTTATCAAAAAGGCCTCTCCAAGGCCTGCATAGGCACAAAGGATGAGAGTACCAGCGAAAGATATCTTCTCTAAAGAGCTCAAATATGAACAGAGATAAAAATTCACAGTGATTTTTGGCCTCCCAACGGGTCTTATCCAGATCACGCCACACGCGCTTAGCGTATGGGCAGATTGAATCAAGTCGTCGTACCTAGCCCGAGAGATCGTTGACAGCACCGGGGTACCACTCGACAGCTGTATCATCAAAGAGAGTTAATTCAAAGTCAAGAAAAGATATCCTATCAGCGAAACATGTTTACTTACGATTCATATTCCATTCCTCGGGGAATGGCATTCTCTCAGTTGGGATTAGGTCAGAGGTCTTGACTCGAACAAAAAGGCTCATCCATGCTCGGTCCTTGTCTTCATCGATGCTAGTAAAAAAGGCCTTCAGAGATCGACGCTTTAGCTTAATCAGGCCACCTCGATAAAGTCAGGGGCTATACGGTCTAATTAGATGGTCGAGTGTAAAAGGCATCCCCTCGACCATGTTTGAGAAATACCTAATCATATAAATAATGCGCCAGAAAGATGGATAAATTTGTCCAAGTATCACCTGATATTGGCTGCAGAAATCGAGGATCACTAGATCTATCGATGGTAAAGACGCTTCTACCAGGCCTAAGGTGAAAGGATATGTGTATACACTGAGAAAACCGGCCTTGTGCTTAGCTATGTCTTCTCCTCGTGAAGGAATCTCTACTTGCACCCCCCCCCCCCAAACGGCAGTCGACCTTCACCTTCTCGATTCAGTTATTAAACTGATATACCAAGACATTGGTTCGCATCATCCCAGAACAGAGGAGGGGTTTTCGACCTGGAAATTAGATGTATCGCAAGGCCCGGGAGTACACTCCTCGATACTACGAGGTTCTACCAGTTTATGTTTGGTCCTTCGAGAAGATGATGAGGATTTTTCCTTTTGAGGAACAATTTTAGAAGTTTTAGCCATCTCTAAAGCGGAAAGTCCAAGAAGATGGAAAATATTATTAGAAAAGAGAAGGGAGAGTTCAAGGAAATTGAAAAGGGCTAAAGTGAAATTTTTGAAGCACTAAGAGAGTAATATCTGCAAGGTTATGGGATTTGTCAATTTATAAAGAACGTTTGAACGTGCTGAGGAAGCCAAAAGACCGACCGTCGGCCGCCTACAATTAATGCTTTTGGGAATCGTACAAAAATTGACCCTTCAATCTCTTCATCCGCTTATGTCATGATGTTGACGTCAGGACCCAAGCATCGGGAACCAGATTGTCAGAAATTATTAAAGAACAGTCTACGAGTCGGGTTCGAGCAAACGCTCTCTCGATTATTTTAAGCCCAAGGGCTACCCAAGTTCGAGCCAGTTCTTACTCGGGGACTATTAACAAAGCCTCAGGGCTATCTTTATCTCAAGTTCGATCAAATGCTCTCTCGATTATTTTAAGCCCAAGGGCTACCCGAGTTCGGGCCAATTCTCACTCGAGGGCTATTAATAGAGCCTCGGGGCAATCTTTATTTCAAGACCGAGAAAACACTCGCTCGACTATTAAGCGCAATGGCTACCTGGGTTCGAGCTAATTCTCACTCAGGGACTATTCATAAAACACCAGGGCTATCTCTATTTTGAGCTCAAGCGAACGTTCACTCGACTATTTAGCTCAAGGGCTACCCGAGTTCGAGCAGGCTCTCACTCGGGAGCTATATATAAAGCCTTATGGTTATCTATATTTTCAAGTTCAAGCAAATTTTCACTCAATTAGGGCTATCTTTATTTTTAGATGATAGAGAAAACGTTCACCCAACTGTTGTGTCCAAAGGTTACTTGAGTTCGAGAGAATTCTCACTGAGGGCTACCAACGAAGCCTAAAAGGGCTAGCTGTATTTCGAAAATAGACACAACTCTCACTCCAACTTGGACTCGAAAATCCCGGTGACCTAAGTTTGCATCAAATCAATCTGAGCTTAGTCCGAGAGATAGAAAAAGGACTTTAAAAAGCATCGTATTGATCAAATAAAAACCTAAAGGGTTTATTATTATTATATTTCGGATCCGGTGCTCGGACCAATCGTTAGAGTCGCACACTTGGATTTTTCACAAATGAAAGCAGAATAAAGTTCGACACAAATCGAAGGCAAAACAAAGAAATTCTTATATTAGTAAAAGATGCTTTACAAAGCCCGCGAGGGGCCTTTACACAGAAATAAAGAAGCAAAAAACAATAGCCAAAGGCCTAATCTACTTTCGAGGGATTGTCCCCAAGGGCAACATCCTCGAGAACCTTTCTCTCAGGGACTTCATTTCGATCTTTAGAACGTTGTCTTCAAGAACCTCCTCCGAAGCAGCAATAGATGAAGAAAAGGCTATAGCCTATCAAAGAGCAAAATTTTTTGACAAGCAAAGAAAATTGTGGCCTGGTGAAAAGCTTGGCGAATACGGGTCTCGTCAGCACTACTATTGTGAAGCCACTTCTTGAGACATTGCGCCGTTGTGGGATAAAAAAGTTAGTAGATAGTGCCACCTCACTCCATGGAAAACAGAAGGAGTGAAGCGCCACACCAGGTTGAAATTAAGAGAGATGAGCAGCGGTTTGCAATCCACATATCTTCTGATACGAGAAGAATCTGATGCCCTCCTCTCATCAATTCAGGCCAACAACAACTCAGCATGATTCCTTTTAGAGGGGAAGGGCTTCAAAAAAGAGACATGGCATGAGGTTGCTGCCTTATGACTTTATGGTCACAGGTTTGAACCATAAGAATAAGAGATCAGAAGAGGATACAGAGAAAGGGAAGGACTAAAGTTTGTTGAGGAAAAAATGAATGAAGCTTTGGTTTCAGAAATCCCTTATTTATAGAGAAATGGCAACGAAACTGACGGCGCATTCAATGTTTTTTGGGAAACGAACCGGCGGTGCATTCAATGCTTCTGAGGGAACAAACCGACGAGACGTTTCGAGCGCCTACGTCGCAAGCGGACGTCATCACGAGAGGTTCGAGAAAATCGAAGTCAAGATCGTTTCTTATCTTTTCATTATAAGAAATGCGGGGACTATCTGTATACGGCCAAATTCGAAGAGTTCGACTTTGGGACTGCTGTGGCACTCCAACGCCCGACCTCGAGGAGCTCGAAGTGGAATTTGAAAGCGGACCCCGAGGTGCTTCCCTCGAGGGGGCATATCGAAGGTCAATCTCGGAGCAGCGCAAGTTGGTGATCGTCATGGAAAGGCAGGAAACCCCCGAAGGCACGCAATGAGGACTGACAAAGTCTGCAAGAATAGTACAAATCCGTACTAAGCCGTTGTACAGCTGTACTAATAGCATTTCTTCGTTATTTATTAGACATGTATTGTGCTGGGGTTCAACCCTCCTATATAAAAGGGACATTTGTCATTTTGTAAGGACACGACATATTGAATAACATACAACATTCTTTGCTCTCTTTGCCACAACAATTGCTCTTCACGTTTATTGCTCATTCTTTCTTTGTTCCTTCATTATTCATTTTTCGTTTATTATTAGCCGCAAAAGGCCATCTTAGGGGCCTTCATTATCATTGTTTCTACATCAATAGCTCATTATCAATTGCCCTAAATAGGCCTCGAAGCCTTTGTCCCAGCAGCTCAAGACTCGGTTTTGTGACAACTTTGGTTTGCTTTCTTTATTCTCTTTATCTACGCTTAGCATCTACTGCCTAACAACTAGTATTAAAATAAATCACTTATTTTTAGAACCACAAAATCAAATATAATTGTCATTACCATTTTCAAGGTAAACATTCACTTATTAATATGTATTCGAAATGTGGAAGAATTGATCTTGCAAAGTGTGCGCTTGTGAGGATAAAGGAGAAAAACACTGCTGTGTTGAACGAGATGATCGCTGCTTATGTTGATAAACATAAAATGGATGCTGCACGTAGTATTCTCACGTCAAAGCAAGAGTATGGCTTAAAACCTGATGAAGTTTCATTTAATACTCTTCTAGCTGGACAGGCAAGAAATGGGGAAAAGAATGAGGCTTATGAGTTACTATCTGAAATGGTCAATTGGGGTCTAAAGCTGAATCTTGTGTCTTTTAATGTACTCTGTATCTGGTTTCCAACAATCTGGGCTTGGTTCTGAAGCTTTAAAAATATTCCAAATCATTCGATCATCTTCCAGCAAATATATACCTGAGAAAGTGCCAGTTCCTTCAGTAAAGCCAAATCCTGTAACATTAACTGGAGTTCTGGCAGCTTGTGCTGATCTTACCTTACTGACGCAAGGAAAAGAAATCCATGGTTTTGAGGCCAATATCTTTATATCTAGTGCTTTAATTGACATGTATGCAAAATGCCATGATAATATGGAGGATAGAAACACAGTTATATGGATTTCTTTGATAGATGGCCTCATTAAAAATGGCCAGCCAAAAGAGGCCCTCATCCAAACTCAATGACATATCTCATACTTGTACCAGCATGTGGTGATTGGGGAGCTCTAAATTGGTGAGAGGAGTATGTATATATATGTATGTATATATTATCAATTACTTCTCAATCCATACTAGTAATCCACAATATGTATCCTCTATATCTATTCCAATCTATTCAGCCATATGTCCAAACATGAATTATTGATTATGCCTAACTACGAGTTCTCTAAAACTACAAGCTCTTTAATCTTTATGCCTATACAGAAATATCTTCAAACCAAATTTTAAGCAATATTTTTCTATGCTGCTCTGAAAACATGATACGCTTAGCCAAATGGTTTTTTTATATTAATGCAAAAGAGAGTTCACAAGCCATTTGACCAACAGCAAACAAGCACATTTTCTGTCAACAACCGGATTGAATTTCTTAAGATTCAAAGGAAGTATTCCCCTCTTTCTCAATTGTGTGATAGAAACAAAAAAGAAAAAGAATCAGGCTTAAATGATCGTATACTACCACTGAGGATTGCCTAGACGGAAGAGGATTCAAACTATATGAATGGAGGTGGTCTTCGCTCTTTAAAAGAATTGAATGTTTTCCTGTGAAATTGAACTTAGTTATCATCAACTCCGGCAGTTGCTGCTGCGGATTTCTGTGCGACTGAAGAGGGTATCCTTTTGCCCGGTCCTGCTGAAACCTTAACCATTGCAGGCCTTAGCAGGCGGTCTCCAAGTAAAAACCCACGGCGGAATTCTTCTATTATTAATCCATCAGTAAACTCTTGAGATTCCTCACGAGCAACAGCCTCATGTAGCTGTATCAAGAAAAGAAACCCATACTACAAAGATTAGCAATAACCAAGACATGTAAGAGACTGCATGTATATAACAGCAAGCTCACCCCTCATC
>MU679349.1:59197-74539 GCA_026770625.1 Nicotiana glauca | reverse complement strand
CCCCCCCCCCCCCCCCCCCCCCCCCCCCGCAAAAACCCCTCAAATTTTTTTCTTTTTTACATCTTTTTTTTATTTTTAATTTTCTATTTTTTTCTGCACCGCCCACCCCCTCCCCGGCCCAAATTCCCTAAAAAGAATTTACCTTTTTTTTTGTATTTTCGTTTTTTCTGCACCACCCACCCACCAAACCTCAACCCGTAAAATATTTCTCAACTTAAGGTAAAAGGTTTTTTTATGCAAGATGAGCATGGTTCTAAAACATGGGTCAAGTTAGGCGGGTTGGGTTATGACCCATTGTTTAGCACATCTTGACCAGCCCATCTTAGTCCAAGTACACTTTGGGCTGGGTTGGGCAATGACCCATTTATTGACCTAACTCATCTTGACCCGCCCAAATCTAGCCCGACCCGACCATTTGCCACCCCTAGTCCTGAACATAAATAAATTTGGTACAAAATTATTATTTTTATAATGAACTACATAATACACTATTAGATGATCGAGAGTACGAAGTAACATTATTACAAAATAATAAATTGTGGGCCTTTTGGGGCAATTTTTAAAAGATGTAATAGTAATATTTGGGCTAAAACCAACTCTCTTGATTTGGATTTGGGGTTTTGTCAAAATATAAATAAAATTTATGAACAAACATATATTTGCTAAAAAAAATTTTGGAACAAACATGTATTTGCCCAAAACAACATGTTTTATTTGAAATTTTAATATATGAAGTTCATTATTTTGAGGGAAAAAAAGGTTCATTATTTGCAAATATAACTAATATCCTTTACAAATGCACATAGATGACTTTTTAAATTTTGTGATAAAAAATATATTATAGTACTTTTCTGAATATAAATCATCTCATTAAGTATGATAAATTTAAGCTTAAGTTAACATAATATATATATATATATATATATATATATATATATATCGTTTATTTTGAAACTAATTTTAAATAATTTTTGACAGGTGCAATATTTGAAATATATTGAAATAATATTCCATATACTTAGTTCATTTGGGTTTTTCCATTAAGTAGAATTAATTTAAGTATTTGGAGATAAAATAGCTGGGCCTGGTTTTTTCTTCTTTTAAAGGTTATCCGTGCCTTTTAAAAAAATGTGGCCGAGATGGTTAGGGTAGCCAAAGTCATTGAAACTTTTATTTTATACATTGGAAAATTTGTTTTGTTATTAATAGACTAGAAAGAGGGAAAAGAATAATTGAAAGAAACGCAATAGCCTAGTTATTCGTTAAAGTTTCATTTATTCAATGACAATAATTAAATAGGGATATATAGTTCACAGACGTAGAACAAAAATTCAATTTGCACCAATGCCTTTATTATGGACGTTTTATTCCGTCTCCACTTATGAAAGGCGAATCCGACACAATAGGCATTGCGATACGAAGAGCTTTACTTGAAAAAATAGACGGAACATGTATCATATGTGTAAAATCTGAGAACGTCACGCATGAATATTCTATCATAACTGGCATTCAACAATCGGTCATAGAATTTTAATGAAATTGAAAGAACTTGTATTAAGAAGTAAGCTATATGGTACTTATGATGCGTCTATTTGTGTCAAGGGTACTGGATATGTAACTGCTCAAGATATCATCTTGAATGGTCATAAATTTTGGTAGGGGTGGCCTAAAGCCAAACATTATTTAGAGGCCTTAAATCTTTTCTTATATTTAAGAATCATATATATTTGGATGTAAAGTCTATTTTTCTAACTTAATAATTAATATTTTTTTTATAATTAACTTCTTCTAATAATTCTTTATCAATTTGACAACACGGTCAATCTATTTAATCTATTTTTGAAATAATTCCATGTTGAGGTTGTATTAAACCTTCTTTCCTTTTTTAATTGTGCAATTAAGTAATCTCATAGATATTTTCTAGTTGATAAATTTAAATTCTAAAGTAATATATAATATAAAAGTAAACAAGTGTCAAATTAAAAAAAATGATAATAGACAGTAAAAACAGTAATGTATGATTATCCGAACTGAATTACTTGATTTTAAAAAAAAATGTTGCTCTAATGCTTAAAAACTTGAGAAATAGTGAAAAAGCATGTGCAATTTAATCTATTTAATGTTCTTTGTGTTAATTTTCAGAATAGACAACTTAATATGAAAAAAAAAATGTACGAAGTATAACTTTTAATATGAGACTGGAGAAAAAAGAAAAAGTAACAAAATATAAATTACTAAATGATATCTATTTAATCATTTTTTACATAAAGATCTTATATTTTTATTTTAAAAATATTCATTACTTTTTACAAAAATTAGTTATAAAATTCACCATTAAAAAAACTTCCAAAAACCATTATGTTTTAGTGGTTATTAGTTAGTCATAGCTACCATTTACTATATTACTTCCTATAGCTATGTTTTCGGGCTTTTTATAGTATATTCGATGTATTTAAATTATTGTATTTACGAATACAGTAGTATTTTATTCAACTGTATTCACGGCGTGAAACATGGGATTAAAGCTAGACATATTATTGTATTCGACTGTATTCACGATATGTATTTGCGAACAGTAACGTAAATAGCGCAATTCATGGTCTATTCAGCTGTTTTTAAACGAAAAGTTAATCAATTAACATAACAGACTCCTAATATAACTCAACAAACTCAATTATAACACACAAAATTTGTATTTCCAGTTATAAAAGAGATTCTCAACCGAAAAATACCCCAAAAATATAACAATCTTCAGAGAAAATATGCTGAATTTTTTCCCCAGCCGTTAAATACAACACAAATAGAGCAATTTGAATACATATATACATCTGAATACATAAATTATATTAATTAAAACTATATATGAATACATTCATGGAATATAACGAGGCAGTGAATACAATGTGTTGGGGTTGTTATTTAATAAATAATAACAAAAAAGGTGTGAATGGAAAATGGTGAGAAAAGAAATGGAGGGATGACCCGCAACCCGGTCCGGTCTAGCCTGTTTTTCTTTTTCGGATTAATTTAAATTCGTTTTAAATTTCCCGACAAAAATTTTCAACAGGCATGACTGTTCTGAAAAGTTGCAAACCTCTTCAGAGGGTCACACCTGTTCCAGCAGCCATGACTGTTCTGAAAGGTTGCAAACCTCTTCAGAGGATCACACCTGTTCCAACAACCATGACTGTTGGTCACACCTGTTCCAATAGCCATGACTGTTCTGAAAGGTTGCAAACCTCTTCAGAGGGTCGCACCTGTTCCAACAGCCATGACTATTCTGAAAGGTTGCAAACCTCTTCAGAAACATCACCAAGTTGGTTATAAATAGACCTTCAAATCCCAGAATATTTACTTACTAAATTTTCTGAATCTTCTTCTTCTTCTTCTGCACAAAATATTACAGTGTGTTTTACTACCATTGAGTGGTTCGCCGGTCACCAGAGTTTTAGGTACCGATACACTGGTGAGTTAAATCGTTCTATCCTGGGAGGATATATTCCAAACCCTCGGGTACTTGAGGGGAATAATTTCCTTAAGGACACACTGTGTATTCAGTGGGCTCGATTTGTTCCTACAACATTTTCAGAATTTATTTTTTTAAGAAGTTTACTGTTTTCGGAATTTTATTTTATACTAACTTTCTATTTTTTGTTTTTCAGAAAGATTATTATTTAATTTATTTACAGCAATACAGATTAATAACAATCTTAAGAAAATTAACTGAAATATTTTATGAAGGCTGTAAAATATATTTTTCTGAGTAAAACTATGATCGTTCGTATGCCACGGAGAAAATGAAGAAGTGAACAGTGAAGATTTCGACAACGACAAAGATGGTCATGGATGCCGAGATATTGTGTTAGCCAAGTGATAATGACTCGGCATATGAATCATGCTGGCGTGAAAGGATTTACAAAAATACCTTTCTTAGGCTTACCAGATGATTTTGACGGGTATCTGAAGGACATATTAAAGGACTGGAACAACACTCATAATGAAATTGGAGAGAATGACAAGTACTGGTGTGAAGCCAGTTGGAGTTTTGCACTCGTCGCAACGGGTCCATGCATTATTAGTAATGTGGCAATAGCAAAAGCCACAATCACAGTTTGACAAAAGGAAACTATCTTGAAGTGTATTATTGCTGGAATATTTTGGAGCAACTCGATGACAAATAGAATCGGGTTCTATTTTCTTTACCTTATTTTTTATTATCTATCCTTGTAATTTATGAAATTCAATATTTTGAATGATAGGATAGACGATCATGATCTTACAACATATATATATTATGTTTTGCATGCAATGCGATGACAATGATTGACCAGAATTATATTAGTTGTATCAACTGATGTTTAACTAGTTGGTATGCAGTTCGGTAATATGCATAAATATATGTGGATGGTTACTTCAAGGTTGTAAGATATGAGTTAGGCTTACACTAAATACTTGAAGTATTTTTGAGATCATGAATATAATATATGTAAAGATGAACATATATGTGTTTGATTAGAGTAAGAGATCAAACTATTTAAAGCGTTATAATGGTTTAGTTGGAAAATTATTTAGAAAAGGAATTAAATTCTTGCGATTTTATATCCTTGGTTTTGGAGACTAAAATCTTTGTGATTTTCTACTCCTGCTTCGAGATTAAAACCTGCGTAACTTTCTACTCGTTCATTGAGATTAAAGTCTTAGTGACATTCTACTCGTTTTGGAGATTAAAATCTTAGTGATTTTCTACACTAATTTATTATTCAATTTGAAGATTAAAAACTTTATTGTTTATTAAATTTGATTATGTCACATATTATTCGGTTTGAAGATTAAAAAACTTCACTGTTTATTGATTCCGAAGGTGTCATATTGGTTTGAAGATTAAAAACTTCACCATTTATTAATTCTGGCTATATCGTGACACAAAGAACAATTCTTGTGGTTGGCTCTACAACGTAATAGGAGTGGTAAATGTGAATCTCCTTTTCAAGGAATATGTTCGGAATATGGAATTATCCATCAAACTACTACACCTTACACACCTCAATCCAACGGAATTGCGGAAAGAAAAAATCGGACATTAAAAGAAATGATGAATTCTTTATTAATAAGTTTCGGATTACCGTAGAGTTTGTGGGAGGGAAGCTATCCTTACAGCTAACCGAATACTCAACAGAGTACCCCACAGCAAAACGCAATCTATTCCATATGAAAAATGAAAAGGAAGAAAACTCAACTTGAAATATTTCAAAGTGTAGGGGTGTTTAGCAAAGGTACTGGTTCCTTTACCTAAAAGGGTTAAAATTGGACCAAAACAGTAGATTGCATTTTCATTGGATATGCTACAAATAGCAAAGCATTGTCGATTTTTGGTTCATAAATCTGATAATCCTGAGATTCATGTTAATACGGTAATGGAATCAGATAATGTTGAATTCTTTGAAAGCATCTATCCGCATAAAACTGAAAGCGAGTCGTTAAGTGAAAAACCTAAATGACCTTGGGAAGAACCAAAGTAAAATACTCCAAGTATAGAAGATCCAAGGCGTAACAAACGTCAAAGAATATATACGTCCTTTGGACCAGATTTTGTGACATTTTTGCTTGAAAATGAGCCTCAAACTTTTAAAGCAACTATGTCATCTTCTGATTCAGCATTTTGGAAAGAGGCAGTCAATAGTGAGATTCAATCAATTTTGGATAATCATACATGGGAATTGGTTTATCTTCCTCCATGAAATAAGCCTTTAGGTTCGAAATTGATCTTTAAACGGAAAATTAAAGCTGATGGCACTATTGACAAATATAAGACAAGACTTGTTGTCAAAGGTTATAGACAAAAGGAAGGTCTTGATTACTTTGATACCTACTCGCCAGTAACGAGGATAACATCTATTAGGGTGTTAGTGGCACTAGCGGCCGTGTTTGGTCTTGAAATCCATCAAATGGATATTAAAACAGCTTTCCTAAATGGAGAATTGGAGGAAGAAATTTACATGGAATAACCTGAGGCTTTCGTGGTTCCTGGTAAAGAAAAGAAAGTGTGCAAACTTGTTAAGCCTCTTTATGGACTTAAACAAGCATCCATACAATGGCATGCAAAATTTGACCAAACAATGTTAGCAAATGGATTTAAAATCAACGAGTGTGATAAATGTGTTTACATTAAAAATACTCCAGGTCATGAAGTCATTGTTTGTTTATATGTTGATGTCATGTTGATAATAAGCAAAAGTATGGCGGATATAAATGCTACAAAGCGCATGTTGGCTAGCAAATTCGACATGAAAGACTTAGGAGTTGTTGATGTGATCTTAGGAATCATAATTCGCAAGACTTCACAAGGCCTAGCATTATCACAGTCTCACTACATTGAAAAGGTGCTTGACAAGTTCAAGTATTTGGATTTCAAAATTGGCAAGACTCCAATTGACGTGAGTTATTCACTTCAAAAGAATGAAGGTAAAAGTGACTCACAACTAGACTACGCAAGAGTATTGGAAAGTTTGATGTATATCATGAATTGTACGCGACCAGATATAGCATGTGCTATTAGCAAACTGAGTCGGTTTACAAGTAATCCCAATCAAATACATTGGATGGCAATGAAACGAGTTTTGGGGTATCTGAAACATACCAAAAATTATGCTTTGCATTACAACAAATATCCTTCTGTGATCGAGGGATATAGTAATACAAATTGGATCACCGGATCATCTGAAGTTAAATCCACGAGTGGATATGTTTTCACAATTGGGGGTGGAGCAGTATCTTGGAAATCATCCAAACAAACGTGCATCGCTCGTTCTATAATGAAATCTGAATCCATAGCTTTAGATAAGGCCGGTGAAGAAGCTGAATGGCTCCGGAATTTCTTGAAAGATATTCCATTTTGGCCCAAACCTTTGGCACCTATGTGTATACATTGTGATAGTCAAGCACAATAGGTAGGGCAGGGAGCGTTATGTATAACGGGAAATATCATCATATTCGACGGAGACACAATACCGTTAGACAACTACTCTCTAGTGGTGTTATCACAATTAACTACGTAAAGTCAAGAGATAACGTGTCGGATCCACTTACAAAAGGCCTATCTAGAGAGGCAGTAGAAAGATCATCAAAGGTAATGGGGTTAAAGGCCTAGGACAAGTCATCATGGCGGTAACTCTACCTAGCAGACTGGAGATCCCAAGAGCTAGGTTCAAAGATATCAAACAAAGTTATGAATGACGGTTCAACATTGTCAACTAACTCAACCCATTCTCGTGATGAAGACAATGTTAAAAAATGAGGTAAAACATTAAGGCTTTTTTGATGAGCCAATAAAGCTTAAAGCTTTTTAATGATTTGTTAAGTCTGGCATGATATGACCAGATAGTGTGTCTTTAGGATTACACGTTTAGGAATCACCTATTTGAGTATGAAGTGTAAGCCGCTTCAAGGAGAATGAAAGTAAATGCCCATTCTCTAAGCACTCATGAAACCAGGCAGTGTTCATGGCTGAAACGAACACAACCGTGAGAACTATAGATGGTTAAGGATTGATTGCGTGACTTATATTGTCTAGGTATACAACAAAGCTCGACGGTTCAAAGATATCAAATCTACCGATTGATCGAGTATATCCGATATAAGTTCACTACGGAAAGTTCAAAGGGAAACCTACTTATCCAGATGCAATCAATTTTTGTTTGTAAAACACACACACGTCCGTACATTCCTTTAAGTTTATAGCCATTCCCCATTCATGTGGGGGATTGTTGGGTTTGTTATTTAATAAATAATAACAAAAGAGGTGTTAATAGAAAATGGTGGAAAAAGAAATGGAGGGATGACCCGTGACCCGGTCCGGTGTAGCCCGTTTTTCTTTCCCGGATTAATTTAAATTCGTTTTAAATTTTTCGCAAAAATTTCCAACAACCATGACTGTTCTAAAAGGTTGCAAACCTCTTCAGAGGGTCACACCTGTTCCAACAACCATGACTGTTCTGAAAGATTGCAAACCTCTTCAGAGGGGCACACCTGTTCCAACAGCCATGACTGTTCTGAAAGGTTGCAAACCTCTTCAGAGGGTCACACATATTCCAACAGCCATGGCTATTCTTAAAGGTTGCAAATCTCTTCAGAAACATCACCAAGTTGGCTATAAATAGACCTTTAAATCCCAGAATATTTACTTACTAAATTTTCTGAATCTTCTTCTTCTTCTTCTGCACAAAATATTCCAGTGTGTTTTACGACCATTGAATGGATCGTCGATCACAAGGGTTTTAGGTACCGATACACTGGTGAGTTAAATCGTTCTATCATGGGAGGATATATTCCAAACCCTCGGCTACTTGAAGGGAATAATTTCCTTAAGGACACACTGTGTATTTAGTGGACTCGATTTGTTCATACAACGTTTTCAGAATATATTTTTTGAAGAAGTTTACTGTTTACGAAATTTTTTTTTATACTAACTTTCTATTTTTTATTTTCAGAAAGATTATTATTTAATTTATTTACAGCAATACAGATTAATAACACAATGAAATACATGGAATACAACGAGATACATTGAAATATAATAAAAAAGACAATGAATACAATGAAATACAACGAGATACATTGAAATATATTAACAGAAAATTCAAGTTGCTCGGCCCCAAATATATTGAAATATATTAACAGAAAATTCAAGTTGCTCAGCCCCAAAATCCGTCGTCTTTGTTCAAGAACAATCCTAATATCGTCTCGTTGAGAGGGCCGCGATTATGACTCAAAACGCCGCTGTTTTTGAGATGAACCAAAAATTCGAGTTTCACCTTGTTCATTCCCACCTTTAGCTGGTGCCCATGTAGGTCTAGCTGCTGTTGTCATGTTTCAAAATTATCCTCCACCAAATCTACCAATAAAGACAACTTCTTTATTTATTTTAAATTAAAAAAGGCAAAAGATTAAATACAAAACAAACTAGGGCAAAAAAACACTAAGTTTAATGTGGTGGATTCCTTGAAAACAACATTGATTTGCTGCACTGTATAACGGATGAGCCCTAAAATTGGAATTTGAAAATCAGAATTTTCGATTACCCAACGAGTGACGAGAATCAACGGCAGAATCAGAGAGATAGGTGAGTTGGGGACTTCGGATTCAGTTCGACCCAATATGCACTGGAGGGTGAAAGAAAGAAGGCACAAAAACTATTCGATCTGTATTTGGAAGAATTGTGGTTTTATTCATGGAGAAAGACTAGAGTTGAGTGAGAGGGTAGAGAAAAATTTGAAAGAATGAGAGAGAAAAATAACACAAGGCGTATTTTATGGCTTAAGAGTAGGAGGTGACCATAAATAGATATTTGGCTATAAAAATTAAAAGGTAGCTACGAAATATAATTTTTTAAAAGTGTATTTATTTAAATTAAATAAGGTATCAACCTTTGCTATAAGAGGTGAAATTCCTTAAAAAAAAAAAAAGAAAGGAAGCCTCGGTGATTTGGGTCCCAAGCTCATTGCCTTAGTGGCTTGGGCCTTGAGTCGACCCTGAATTTTGGTTAAATAGGGGCATTTGCATCTATATCCATTTTTTGTGTCACATTTTAACTTGTGCCCGCTTTGCAAAAAAAATTACAAGCGTACCCGCTTTTTTACATAACTTCAGCCCACGGAGCTGAAGTTTTTCTTTTGTACTGGAAAACTTCAGCTGAAGTTTTTGTCTTTGTAACCGGAAAACTTAAGCTCTAGAGCTTAAGTTTTCCAGTTATGAAATAAAAACTTAAGCTCCAGAGCTTAAGTTTTCCAGTTATAAAATAAAAACTTAAGCAGTTTTTCAGCTTAAGTTTTCCAGTTATAAAATAAAAACTTAAGCAGTTTTTCAGCTTAAGTTTTCCAGTTATAAAATAAAAACTTAAGCAGTTTCCAGTTATAAAATAAAAACTTAAGAAGTTTTCCAGCTTAAGTTTTCCAGTTATAAAATAAAAACTTAAGCAGTTTTCCAGTTATAAAATAAAAACTTAAGCTCTAGAGCTTAAGTTTTCCAGTACAAAAGAAAAACTTAAGCTCTAGAGCTTAAGTTTTTCTTTTGTACTGGAAAACTTCAGCTCTAGAGCTGAAGTTTTTGTCTTTGTAACCGGAAAACTTCAGCTCTAGAGCTGAAGTTTTTGTCTTTGTAACCGGAAAACTTCAGCTCTAGAGCTGAAGTTTCTATGTTGTTACTAGAAAACTTTAGCCCTAAAACTGAATATTAGTATTATTTTTTTGAGATATTTTGTCTTATCTTTGATCCGTGTAATCCGAGACCATAACGTATACTAGTGTGGCAGAAGAATCACATCATACTTGTTTATGAGAACAGTTATAATCCTATCAACTGTCTTAGTCCATGCGTCTTCCTTAAACCGAAATGGAACCAAAATATTTGACCAGTAAACAAAGTATTATTCAACAACTTGGCTATACGAGAAGTTCACCTTCCAACCCAAGGCATAGGAAAATGTAAAAAGGAGAGAGTAAAGGGTCTTGGACAGAGGTCGTTGTTGCACTCCAACCATAAATTGCAACAAAGCACCTGCAGAAGCAAACAGAAAGGGAGGAAGGAGAAAAGGAGGAGAAAAGGAGGAGAAAGGGAAGCTGAAGTTTTTTAAAAAATGGGTACGAGTGCAAACAAAAAGACAAAACGACTACAGGTTAAAAAGGGGCGCCCAAATAGGGCGCCCTGTGCAATTTTTACCTTTTTTCCAAACGAAATTTGAAATTATTGTTTGTTTATGAAATATTATTTTTTAAAGAATTTAAATTTTCAAAAACTGTTTTAGGATAGATTTTTTTTTATTTTTTAATAAATTTTAATTTTTTAAAATAATATATATATATATACAAACTCAACTTTAATGTCCAAAAATTATATTTTAAATGCAATCAAAATTTATGTGCAAACGGAAGAATAAGGTCCATTAACGGAAAACCCAAATTCCTACGCCAGGTTCTTTCTTCTTTTTTCTCCGGCAACTTCCTTCCGGCGACATCGAGTTGTTAGTCGTAGGTTACCTTCTATAGTATATCTTTCTTCCTTCCTCTCTAGATTTCCTATACTCAGTACAAGCAAAAAAATTAAAAACCCTAATTCAAGCAAACTACTAATAGCAATGAGTTAACAGTATTTTGTGTTTGCTTCCCCTGCATAAAGAAGTTTTTTATTTTATTTTTTAATATGCATTACTATTTGCTATACGACAGCAACAACTATGACTCAATCTCAAGCAAGTTAGCGTCGGCTTCATGAATCCTCAATGTCCATGTTGCAATTTGCATCATATTAATTTATTTTCAATCCATGTCTGTCTACCTGCATTAGATGTCTTGTATTTGTTGTGTAGACAAAAGCTTAGCTAGTTTCCTTAATATTACAGGTTATTTGGCTTTGATAAAAGAAGCATCGATGAAGCCGCAGTCGGCATGGGGCTCACTAAAGAACCCGGTGAAGTTCAAGATGTAACACTCCTTACTCCTTATTAAACAAAATGTGATGGTATAAGACATGAATAATTAGTGTTTAACAAAAAGTATATGCATATTTACAGTCCAACCGCGGAGAATCTTGTTCCTATTCGTCTGGACATTGAAATTGATGGTCAAAGATTTAGAGATGCTTTTAGTTGGAATCCAAATGGTACGTTTTTATTATTATTTTTTTAGTTTTAACCACCATATAAACATTGATACAGCAATATGCACTCAATTTGATGCTTCTGTTTCATCTTGTACGCATAGTTGATGTTCTTAATTAGTAGTTGCTGCCAATAAATGTTGAAATCTTTTATTCTGAATGTTGAATGCTACCACAGCTCATCTGTACCGTCGAAATGAACATTTTAGTTTCTCACTACAACGATCAAGAATCATTAGTGAGCAAATTTGTGAAAAAGTTGAGTGGACATGCCCATTCCAGGTAAAAGATACATAATTAACTAAATTTTCATTTGTTTTTGTATCTGGGAGGCGCTACAACATTGAATGTGCATCTAAGCTGCTAAACATAAGTTTTTATGAAGGCATTCTCTGAAAAATAGCTGGGAAACAATGGAATTTCGGTACATGACTTTTTTATTTTAACGTTACCAAACCATTTCCTTAATTTTGTGGGATTGACTTTATAGTGCCCTGAAGATCCTTATAAGGGATTTTCTGTTGTGATAAAGATTGGATCTTATTAGGTTGCCTGATCCTTCAACATGGCTTTATGAAGTAAATGAACTTTGCGGAGTGCTATTATGAAAAGCAGAGGATAACATTATAGAGCTTATGTCCTGGCAAAAGATAGCTTGAAAACGACTGCACCCTCTGATTTTTGATATTTCTGGTACTTATTTGTTTTTCCTATGTGATGCTTCATATACAAAGCCATTTGTATTTTCTCCGCTGAACGGTTCTGCTGATCACCTTTAAAGAAAGAAAATTTATAGTTGAGTTTTCCTAATATCATTTTGAACTGACCTAGTTATTGTCCCTCTCTGAATTTATTAACTGCAGATCCTGACTCAGAAGTGGTAGTTTTCGCGAAAAGAACTGTGAAGGATTTGAAGCTTCCACCTGGGTTTATCACTCAGATTGCTCAATCCATTCAAGTAATTTATAAGTCATAAACTAGTACATGTTGTATGCACCATTTCATCATCTTTCTTCATGCTTAGTGGTATAAATAGTATTCATGGTGCGATGTTAAGAATTGCTCGAAAGAACAGGATGTATGACTAGGATTCACGGTGGGAGATTGGGGTTTAATTTTAAACAAGTCTCTGACTATCTCTTCTAAAAGCTTATGTTGTTGGAAAGAGCACACTTTATTTACTTAATTATTATCTTAACCACCGCCCCCACCCCACCCCCCGCGCGTGGGCTTGATTTTTTTTTTTTACTCTGCATGTTCCGAAGCCATGTTGAATGTGTGTGACCAACTCATTCAAAACTTAAACCGTTAGAAGGAGCACACATTTGTTTACTTAATTATTATCTTAACACTAGCTATAGGATGAAGTACTATGAAATAGAAGTTAACTATATATCAAAACAATGACCTATACCGTAGTTCCCTAATTAGTTGGGTCAGATATATGATTTTTTGTATCATATCTGCTATCTTCAGGTCAAATGTCATTCCAATACTGAATAATAAGTCTTCTACGCACTCCAGAGGTTCTCTAAAAATAGAACTTCTTCAAATCTCACACGTACCCCATACGAGTTTTAGTAGGAAAAGAAAGGATTGGAATGAACTTCTATTTTTCTGCTTATTTGCTGGAACACTGCAAGTTTTGATAGACACTGAAGCTTATATAAGTGTAGAGAAACAACTAATTCTTAATTCCGCCGTGTTGGCATCATCGATACCATTGTGTTTAGTCCTTAGCTAAGTCCACATTGATTACTGAGATTTTACACCTTTCGAGATTATTCCACACTGTGTTCGTCATCAACCCTTTTAATCATCGTATTATTGCACCTATGTACCAGTACAACTGAGATCTACACAGAATATGCCTAAACCAGCTCAGACAAGATCTCCTAATAAATCGACGGAGATTCATTGGAGAATTAGAAGTCAAAATTCCGACACAGTTTTTGACGAGATTACCCAAAAAAGGGGAGTGGCCACTGTTGTAGCTATTGTTAAACGTCATATTAGGCTTTATTATGTAGTATTTTGTTTGGCGGTGGTTTGTTTTGTTTTTCTGGGCCTGGACAAACAATATCAAAGTACTTCGTGAGAGAATGTAGGTTCTCTCCCTATTTCTTTTGGTCAATGTTGTGTATATTGAAGGAAAGGTTACAAGTTTCAATTCTTGAACCATAATCATACAATCCATTCTTCACTTTGTCAGCGTACTTTATTGATGCTGTGCTGATCATTGTCGGGTGGTACATGTTTGATTAATTTGAGAAATTTAATCCAAAAGAAAAAAAATACTAAACCATTAAATGTTTTGGTCTCTTGTTTTAGTATTGCACATGTAATGCATGACTTTGCTAAGGCATTTGAGCTAAATCTGATGAAAAATGTATAGCTAATTGGTTGACTAACTAACAGCTGATCTGTGTAGTAAAAGGACACTAGGCTATTCATAAGATGTTAAAATTAGTCGTTAAAGTATCACAAAACAGTATAATTTGGAGAAACCTCATCCAGATATCTTCTGTTGATGTAGGAACTTTTATCTAAACCAGCCTGTGTTTTAGCATGTAGGTCCTTTGGCTATAAATATTAGTCAACAGTATATTCATTATTTTTTATAAGGAATTCAACAATATATTCCATTATGTACTTATCCAAAAAAAAAACCTTTATGTCTGCTAGTCCTTTTCCTGAACAAAAACTTGGTAGTTCTCTAGTGACTGAGGACCTCTGTTGCGAAATGGCTGCTTAGTGTACTTACTTCTTTTTCTCTTGTTTCTGGCAAATTATTTCTTATTGGCTTCTCATGCTACTTCCAATTTTGCAGTCACAATTAACGGAATTTCGGTCATATGAAGGACAAGATATGTACACTGGCGAGAGAGTTGTTCCTATCAAGGTTTAGCACAATTTGTTTATGTCGATATTAATAACATTATGATGAAAGATACCTATCTTTCTGACTTTGGTGGTCACAACTGTTGTGATATCATTAATGAGGTACTTGTATTTATCTCTTTCCTTTTCTTTTCCGGGCTCATTCAGCTTGATCTCCGAGTAAATCATACAGTTATCAAGGACCATTTTTTCTGGGTAAGTTTAACTAAAAGGTTATGTCTCATTCTTGAAATATCTTGATATCTGTATAAGAACTGTGATCAAACTTGCAATTACTCTGCTTCATATGTTGCTAATACAAAGAGAAATCAAAATAATTTCAGGACTTGAACAATTTCGAGAGTGATCCTGAAGAATTTGCACGGACTTTTTGTAAAGATATGGAAATTGAAGACCCAGAAGTTGGAGTAAGTTCTATAATTTTTTTTTTATTTCCTTTGGTTGTGGTAAAATAAATTTTCCCCATTTTTCATTGCATGTTCTTGTAAATTTGATGGTCATCATCATCTGATATAGTTTTGTGTGATGGGGGTCGATGAAGCTAAAGGGTTTGGGGGGGGGGGGGGGCTTTTTTTCTTTTTTTTTTTTTCTTTTTTTTCCTGTTAACTTGTGTTATCTTCCTTCTTCCTCAAGTAGGTACCTGACTTCAGGAAAATTTTCAAAATGAAAGAAAATTTTTCTTGCCCCAGTTTCACAACTTTCCTCGTATCACAACTTTCCGCCATCAATAACATTTCCTGCCCCTGTTTCAAATCAAAGAAAATTCTGTCAGTTTAAAGTGTGGTGGTTAGT
>MU679349.1:32608-58896 GCA_026770625.1 Nicotiana glauca | reverse complement strand
GGGGGGGGGGGGGGGGTCCTTTTGTCCTTTTTCTTTTCCCATTTTTGTTTGTTTATTTTTTGGAGTTAACTGGAGTGTATATCAGCTGGAGACGACTTAGCCCTATGCCCTTAAGATTCTACATTCAAATTCCATGGTACTTCCACATCTCTGATGCGTGATATTGAATATTTTTGGTTCAATGTTTGCAACTTTTAAACTTATGCAGATAAAACTAACCTCCCTCGTATTTTGCTACAATTAGAATGATCTTCTGTAATTTGTAAATGGAAAAAGTTGTTCAAGGGGAATCGTAAAGTCAAAGCTATTAGGTCTCATTTCTTGAAAATCTAGTGAGGGAAATTTTAGCAAAGTGCTCAGTTCCTTTATCAAGAAGTTGGCCTAGTTGTCTTTGATGTTGGATGTATCTGGCGTAAATATGCCATCATATAATTCCAACTCTCTTTAACCACTGATAGAGTTATGAGGATATGGATTTTGGTTAATTGTTTTTAACGAAAGGAAATAGTTATGTTTGCTGGAAGTATAATAAAATATCAACTCTTTGCACTCTTGTTTTCACCACAAGCAAGAAGTGAGACTAATAAATATATTTTTTCTGTTTTCTTTCAAGTAGAATATTGGAAGGTAATGAATAATGTAGAAAAAGAGGTCTTTAACTTAAAAATATGGACAAACATATTGGGCTGTGCTCAAAAGAATAGTCTAGAGATTGTGTTGCACATAGGAAACCAGTAATTTATAAGGTAATTGTCTTGGTATTGCCATATTACATCCTTGTTTTCCCCAGTCTTTTTTTGTTATACTGGTTATAAGAAAAGATTGCTTATTTTGATTCAGCTGTGTGAATCCCAGCTAGAGCGATTTGTCTTGAACTTGCTTACTTTTTACATTTTTGTCAGAGAGTTAAGATCCAATCCATAACTGGAATTGGAGGAACAAGACTACAATAAAGAGCTTTTGTTAAAATTAAACAGAAAGATTGTAATTTCTATTTAAATAGTAATCATTCAATAGGGATGTTAAACCTCTAGGCATTGTAGGCCTTTGCATTAAATCTATCTTCATGTATATGTAAACCTTCCTTATGTAGCTCAGTTTTTAAATGAGATTTGGTCCCAACTTCATCCCATTGAGAGAGTATTTTATCTGTAGATGTTTCTTCTCTGAAAGTATTAAATTCTAGTTGTGTTAGTAGTTGTCTTTATGATTTTTTTACTTAGCTAAACTAATCACTGGATGATATTTCCTTTGCAAAAATAGTTTTTTACTTTCCTCCCTAAAATCTTTTCGACTATGTGAGACTGTCATTTTCAATATCCTTTTTATTTGAAAAGCCGTCGATGCTTTCTTCTTGATAGTTGACTTCTTTCTTTGCAGCCTGCAATTGCCATATCAATTCGAGAACAACTTTATGAGGTGAGGATATATCATTCTTCATTTGGTGTATGTGACCTAATTGTTTCTACCTGTCTTTCAACCAGTTCATAGTTGAAAGCCAGCTACTTCAAGGTGTGTGAGCATTTTTGCCATTTAATGTTTGCAGATTGCAATGCAAAGTGTTGCATCCGCAAGAGAAAGTAGGGCAAATAAGAAACGCAGAGTAACGGAACATATCTCAGCCAGGTTAGCGTCATTGATCTCTGGCTTTTGCTGTTTATGCCCATCTTTGTTTAATCTAGTCATAAGCCCTTACGCTATCCTTAGGAGTTAGGACTTCTCTTTCCTAATAATTATCCTTTTGACAGTAAGACAGGTGTACCTGCATTGGACCTGGTGAAGTTATTTGGCATTAGATCAAGTGTTGTTCGGTACGACTCTTTCTTTTCTTCATACATTTCCACTCAATAAAATATGAAAGAGAAAAGGAAATTGGATGTTCTGGAACGAGGATGTTTTATTTGTATTTCAATGCAGTGGTATCTCATTAGCACATACTCGATATCAGTTAGTCAGAGACTCCATTTGGTCCAGGTTTTGAATTAATTCATTTCAAATGTGACTTTCAGAAAAAGGAAGGACTGGGATGTATATGAACCAATTGTTGATCTCCTTTCAAATGAGGAGGTGGATGCCCTGGAGGCTAGAGAAGAGAAGATTGCTCGATGATGCAGTCAATGCCCATTGAAGGAATACCAGCATTTGAAAGAGAAATCGTGTTAAGTTTTAGATGATACAAATGAAACTAAATCCTAGTCTTAGTTCAGCCAAAATCCCATGGTAGTTATAGATAATGTTTAGATTTTAACATTGATCCGCTGATCGCTACATAGGTTTGTTGAAAGGATATGGAACAACACTTCAGTGTCCTGTGTTAATGTATCTTCACCGCGCTGAGAAACTAATGATAGCTAATTTAGTTGTGTTCTAAATCCTGCTATATTCGTAAGAGCAACCTACTTAGTATTTTTGGCATACAAAGGATGGAAACAAAGACTGTTGATAGACCTGGTTACGGCTGGGACCTTGTACCACGCTCATTTCTAAGTTGATGCCTCGTCATCAGGCGTAGACTACACACTATGGCATGTTGTACATGACGAGACCCTCTTATACATTTAAAAATAAATAAATTAGTCTCCATTATGGTAAGAGGTTAGACATAGAACTTAACCTTTATATTAAGCTAGCGTTTGAACTTGAAACCTGAAAAAGAATTTTTGAAGTTGCGTTGAAAAATAATTTTTAAAATTTGAAGTTGTGCTTGGATATGCATTTTATTTGAAGAAAAGTTTGAAGTTTTGTGAGTGGAAGAAAAATTTTAACCCAAAAATTGTCGTAAACCAATTTTTGGTAACTTGAATCTTTTTTAATCCTCCCCCCCTCCAACAAAAATATGTTCATATTTGATATACAAATAATGTTTTCAAATTTGTTTTTGAAAAAATGAAATTAAATTTATGATCAAACAGGAGCTAATAATCACTAGGCAGATATAGAAAGGGACAATAATTCTGTCCAGTTCCTGGTATACCAAAGATATGGCATCTAAGGGAAATATTACATTGGGGGTGGGGGGTTAGCTTATAATACATATTTGGGGGTACATACCAATTAGTGAACCATTTACCAAAAAAGTTACACATTAAAAAGGTTCTTTTCAGTTTTGATCCTAAACAAAATCATTTGATACATGTTTCAAGGCGTCTTTTGCCTTTCCAGGTAATGTGTCAACCTCAATGAAGATAGCTCATGTGGACCTTGCTTTGTATGCTCCTGTTAATTTGGAGTTCACTCAAACACGAGAAGGGGTTGATTTGTGTCTCATCCGATTTCTATGATTTCGAAGAATTTGATTTTTTTTTAACTGACTACCGTGACACAAACAGAAAGTAAATTGTGGAATTTAACTAACCTCAATGAACAGTTAGGTTACAATTCTATAACCAAAGAGACTAAGACATCATTTTTTTAAAAGATTAAGACGTCTGAATCTAAATACATATCTGAATATTAAAATGTGTATTAAGATTAAGTAATCTGAGTATTAAGATGTGTTTTAAGATTTGCATACTAAACGATTAAGACTGTTTTTTTAAACATCTGAATTTATAAAGTTTATATTTATTTAAAAATTAATAAACATAAATTCAACTAAAATATTAATTAATCTAATACTCTCTCTCTCTCTCTCTCTCTATATATATATATATATATATATATAGAGAGAGAGAGTTGTGCTTGTGACTGCTGACTAGAAGTGGTGATTCGTAGTGATTTTGGTTGATGGTGGTGGTTCTTGGTAGTAGCTAGTGGTGATTGATAGCGATAGCGATTATGGTTGAGGATGATATTGGTGAGTGGTGATAGTTAATAATGCTGGGTGGTGGTGGTAGTTGTAGTTGTGATTGAGGAAGGTGGTGGTGGGTGGTGGTAGTTTATAGGGGTGGCAAACGGGCAGGTCGGGTCGAAAACGAGTAATGAGAAATAGATAACTTATCTGACCGTTACAATAGAATTTAGGTGATATCGACACACTACAACTATAAAACCGTTGCAATTATAAAAGAACCGTCGCCATAAATATTTTTATCGCAACAATATTATAAATCTTTCTAGTAGAACTATTTATGGCAACGTTTTATAGGGGAAAAAAATCTATTGGAACAGTTATTTATCCCCCCCCCCCCAAATTTCGCTAGCCTATCTAATTTTAGTAATATTAATAATAGGTTAAAACTTTTATTTTGCCCTTGCCGCACTTACCTGTGGATGCATCCAAAGCATCATATTTCCAAAATCAAAACCTATTCTTTCACAAAATTCTCTTCTCTCACAAAATCATCTTCTCTTTCACTCTAAACTTCCAAATCCCTCCTCTGGCAACAGTCAAGACAGCACTGACCCAAGTCTTCATTTCCCCAAGGATATTATTTGCTTGATGGATAATTTATATTATTAATAGTTTTATTATATAATAATTTATTATATATAAATATTTATTTATAACAGGGGCTATATTTTTATTTTAGCTGAGTTGTTATATAGCCTACCGGAATTGTTGTAATAGAACACAAATGTCGTTCCATCAAACAATATAAACCGTTGCAATAGGTCCTATAAACCATTCTAAAATGATGTATAAACCGTTACGATAGCTTAAAGAATTCGTTGTTATATTCATTCATAACCGTAACAATAGCTTACATAAGTGGTGCATTAAATAATATGATAACGGTTAAGAACCATTGCATACACAATATAGTAACGATTTTAACCCGTTCCAATTGAAAAAAATAATCGTTTCAACAGAGAAAGGGAAAACTATTGCGATAGATGTATCTATACCCACGACGATGCAAATCGTTGCAAGAACTGTTCCTATAACCTATTGGCACACAGGCTAATGAAACGGGCTATAAACCATTCCAATATCTCTATGGCAACGGTTTAACAGCCCGTGGGAACGGTTATACAGAGAGAAAAAAGAACTTGCATATGGTGTTCATCGACTTAGAAAAGGTGTACGATAAAGTTCCGAGGGAGATTTTGTGAAAATGTTTAGAGGTTAGAGGTGTACATGTTTCCTACATTCAGTTGATAAAGGACATGTATGATATAATAATAATACCAGAGTGGGGACAGTGAGTGGGGACTCAGACCATTTTCTGGTTATGATGGGGTTGCATCAGGGGTTAACACTCAGCCTTTTTTTGTTTGCTCTGACGATGGACGTATTGACATGCCACATCCAAGAGGAGGTGCCATGTTGTATGCTATTTGCAGATAATATTGTATTGATTGACGAGACGCGAGATGGTGTCAACACGCAATTAGAGGTATGGAGGTGTTGATACCTAATTTTTTCCTATAATATTTTTAAAGTGCATATATACCTTCAAAACTATGCATTACATCAATTGATATTTTTTCATAATTTTTATATTTTAAAATTAATTTATTCTAGTATTTTATTTATATGAATAATTATAAAATTACATTACAAATGGCTCTATAACATTTAATTGATTTAATTTTTCTATTTATAGCCATATTAAGTCCAAATTATTTCACAATTAGCCAGATTTACACCATTTGGTTACAATTGCAATAATTTTGCAATTATAGCCCATGCATATATCATTGCAGTATTTAACCAGAAATTGGTCCATTATATTTTTAAAATATTGAATAATTATTTTAAAGCACTTCTATGCATGAATTTTTTATATTGTTAATTATTTTATAAAATAATTTTTATTCAATTACTTGGGTATTTAATAAATAGCCCTCTTATTTTCATATCAAACCCTCTTAAAACCAGCCAAATAACCCCTCTAAATTTATCACGACCCCAATCCCGGTCGTGATAGCGCCCAACACAAATGCTAGGCAAGCCTGACCAATTATCACTCACAACCCAATTACGCATCCCATTGCCAATTGTTTAAGTTAATTTAGCAGTTAACAAGATTGATAATCCGATAGTAAATAGAAACAACATGGAAACCAGAATAACCGTCAAAACAACTCCCAGCAGATCTGGGGTCACGAGTCTAGAGCCTCTATCTACAACTGAGTAGTGAATCCACAATAATACAGAAGTCTAAAATACGGAAAGATAAAAGGGATAAGGGGAGGAGTCGGGTCCTGCGGACGTCAGTCAGCTACCTCGACAACTCCTGAAAAATCTGGGAAGCAGCAAACAACTCAACTAATCTCCCGGAACACTTGAATCTGCAAACATGATGCAGGGAGTAAAGTGAGTACTTCCAACTCAGTGAGTAATAAGCATATATAATGATTGAAGATGAGAATTCACGAAATACCACAATGTAAAGCTACCGCTAGCAGTTTAGCATAATTAACGAAGAAATGGCAAACAAGCAATGACAGGTAGGTCAGATAATCATCAATATATGGATGCAATGCAATGCACATGACCGCTGCGGCGCGCAGCCCGATCCATTTGGGTACCCGCACTCACTGTGAGGGTTCAGACTCCGGAGGGGCTCCTACATACCTAGCGCAATATCATCGTATCATCGCTGCGGCGTGCAGCCCGATCCACACTCAGTCCAGAATATGTATGTGAGCCACACAGCAAAGTCAGGTTATAGTCCTCAGTTCCAATTATTAGGGAAATATAGTTTAAGTTTTTAAAACCTTAGGAATGTGACTAAGCATTTCGAAACAATGTTTAACTCAGGACTGAAATCTATGACATGCTAAGCATCATGGAAGCAGTGATAATAATACTTAAGGGATTCAAATAATCGGCACACGGCCCATATATATCATAAAAATCCAAGTAGGATGTTTACCAAAAATCTCTAGTCAAGAAAACAGTATGAACATCACTCGGGACGGACTAATCCATAGTCCCCAATCACAAACGACCCCGCACTCCTCATAGAGTACGTGTCTCGCCTCAATGTAGCATCACAGTGTGATATACCGGGGTTTCAAACCCTCAGGTCATCATCTACATCTATTACTCACCTCAAACCAGCCACAAGTCTAGTCCGCTATGCCTTTTCCTCTCGAATCTGATCAAAACCACAAGGAATACGTTATAATAGACTAATAGAACATAACCCAATCGAAAGAACTCGAAAAACACCAAAAATCACGAAGTTGACAAAACCCGAGCCCCGGGCCCACTTCTCGAAAAATTACGAAATTTATATCACCGGATTCCTCGTCTCTCCACGAGTCCATACATATAAAATTTACCAAAATCGGAGTCCATTTGACCCCCCAAATTCCATTTTTACATTATAACCTCTCAAGCCCTAACTTACCCCATTTTGGTGAATTTTCACTAATTTCCATGATAAATCTACCATAAACTCGAATAATCAGGCCAAGGGACTTACCTCCAATCGATTCTCAATCAAAACCCTCGAAAATTCTCGCCCAAAGCTATCCAAGTCGCTCAAAAATGGTGGAAACTACCTCTAGCTCGCGGATGAAATATAACATTTGAAACCCTTCTGACCACAGTGACTTTCGCTTCTGCGGTCCCACTTCCGCTTATGCGGTACCGCTTCTGCGGCCGAAAATTCGCTTATGCTGTTCTCACTTAAACACCAAATCTTCGCCTATGCGACTCAAACTCTGCTTCTGCGGTTCTCTCAAAACCGCTTCTGCGGTAAAATGTCCGCTCCTGTGGACCCGCTGAAGCGACCATCTTCCGCTTATGCGGAATTACCCTAGCCCATGCCTGACCGCTTCTGCGACCCCCTTATCCGCTTCTGCAAAACCGCTTCTGCGGTCCATTTCTGCAGAAGCGGAAATACCATATGACAGCAACAACAGATCTGAAGCAACTTTAAAAACTCTCGTTTAACCATTCGAATTCACCCCGAGGCCCCCGGGACCTCAACCAAAAACACCAACACATCCTAACACCTCATTCAAACTTGTTCCAACCCTCAAAACACATCAAACAACGCTAAAACTATTAAATCACATCGAATTCAAGCCTAAGTTTCTTAAAAACTTCCGAATTGCACATTCGATCAAAAACCCGACCAAAACACCTCCGAATGACCTGAAACTTTACACACATATCCAAAATCACCTAACGGAGCTACTGCAGCTTTCAAAATTCCATTCCGACCCTCGGATCAAAATCTCACCTATCAACCGGAATTTGCCAAAACACTAACTTCGCCAATTCAAGACTAGTTCTACACCGGACCTCCAAAATAACTTCCGATCACACTCCTAAGTCACAAATCATCTCCCGAAGCTAACCGAATCACCGAAATTCACATCCGATCCCTCTAACTCAATAGTCTACATTCGGTTGACTTTTCCAATATAAGCTTTCCTTAAAGAGACTAAGTGTCTCATTTCCTATCCAAGCCAATCCAATTCAACTCCAACACAACCAATGTCGATAATGAAACACTAAGAAGCAATAAATGGGGGAAACAGGGCTGCAATACATGAGACGACGGGCCGGGTCGTTACATCCTCCCCAACTTAAACAAACGCTCGTACTTGAGCGGGTCAAGAGACATACCTGGAACCTCAAATAGGTGAGGATATCTACTCCGCATCTCCTACTCGGTCTCCCAGGTGGCCTCCTCCACGGGCCGACCTCTCCACTGCACCTTCACCGAAGCTATACCCTTTGATCTCAATCTCTGAACCTGACGACCCAAAATAGCCACTATATCCACATCATAGGCCAAATCATCATCCAACTGGACCGTGCTGAAATCTAACACATGCGACGGGTCCCCAACATACTTCCGAAGCATAGAAACATGAAATACCATATGAACTCCTGATAAGCTGGGTGGCAAAGCAAGCATATAGGCCACCTCCCCAATCCTTCTAAGTATCTCAAAAGGGCCAATGAACTGCAGACTCAACTTCCCTTTCTTTCCAAATCTCATAACTCCCTTCATAGGCGAAACCTTCAACAAGACCTTCTTGCCCACCATATACGATACATCTCGAACCTTCTGGTCCGCATAACTCTTTTGACGCGACTGAGCTGTACGAAGTCTCTCCTGGATCACTTTCACCTTATCTAAGGCATCCTGGACCAACTCTGTCCCCAATAGCCTAGCCTCGCCGGGCTCAAACCAACCAACTGGAGATATACAACGTCTCCCATATAAGGCCTCATACGGTGCCATCTGAATGCTGGACTAATAGCTGTCGTTGTAGGCAAACTCTGCCAGTGGCAAGAACTTAGCCCAGGAACCTCCAAAATCAATAACACAGGCACGCAACATGTCCTCCAATATCTGAATAGTACGCTCGAACTGCCCGTCCGTCTGAGGATGAAACGCATTGCTCAACTCTACCTAGGTACCCAACTCTCGCTAAAAAGTCCTCCAAAACTGGGAAGTAAACTGAGTACCCCTATCTGAGATAATAGAAACTGGGACCCCATGCAACCGAACGATCTCCCGGATGAAAGTTTCTGCTAACCGCTCTAAAGAATAGGTAGTACATACCGGAATAAAGTGCGCGGACTTGGTCAGCCGATCCATAATCACCCAAATCAAATCAAACTTCCTCGATGTTCGAGGGAGACCACTCACAAAATCCATAGTAATCCTCTCCCACTTCCACTCGAGAATAACCATGCGCTGAAGTACACCACCGGGCCTCTGAAGCTCATATTTCACCTGCTGACAGTTGAGACACCGAGCTACATGACTCACAATATCCTTTTTCATTCTCCTCCACCAGTAATGCTGTCTCAAATCCTGATACATCTTCGCGGAACCTGGATGAATGGAATACCGCGAGCTGTGGGCCTCCTCTAATATAAACTCTCGAAGCCCATCTACATTGGGCACGCAAATCCGGCCCTGCATCCTCAACACACCCTCATCATCAATAGTCAAATCTCTGGCATCATTATGCTGGACCCTGTCCTTAAGGACAAGCAAATACGGATCATCATCTGATGCTCTCTGATGCGGTCATACAGGGAAGACCGAGAAACCACACAAGCCAACACCCGACTAGGCTCCGAAATATCTAGCCTCACCATCCGATTGGCCAAAGCCTGGACATCAATTGCAAAGGGCCTCTCCCCAACTGGAATGTACGCCAAACTACCCATACTAACCGCCTTCCGTCTCAAAGCATCAGCCACTACATTGGCCTTCCCTGGGTGATACAATATGGTAATATCATAGTCCTTGAGTAACTCAAGCCACCTCCTCTGCCTCAAATTAAGATCCTTCTATTTGAACAAATGCTAAAGGCTGTGATGATCAATATATACCTCACAAGATATGCCATATAAGTAGTGCCTCCAAATCTTCAAAGCATGAACTATAGAAGCCAACTTCAAATCATGAATGGGGTAGTTCTTCTCATGAGGCTTCAACTGACGAGAAGAATATGCAATAACTCTACCTTCCTGCATCAACACACATCCGATCCCAACTCTCGAAGCATCACAATACACTGGTGTAAGAACCTGAAGCTCATGGCAACACTAACACTGGAGCTGTGGTCAAAGCTGTCTTGAGCTTTTGAAAGCTCTCCTCACACTCGTCTTACCATACAAATGGTGCACCCTTCTGCGTCAACTTGGTCAAGGGCGAAGCAATAGATGAAAAACCCTGGACGAACCGGCGATAATAACCTGCCAAACCAAGGAAGCTCCGAATCTCCGTGGCTGAGGATGGTTTAGGCCAATTCTGCACCACCTCTATCTTCTTTGGATCAACCTGAATACCATCACTGGACACCACGTGTCCCAGAAAAGCCACAGACCCAAGCCAGAACTCACACTTGGAGAACTTTGCATAAAGCTTCTCCTTCCTCAATCTCTATAATACCACTCTCAAATGCTGAGCATGCTCCTCCGGGCTACGCGAGTATACCAGGATATCATCAATAAAAATAATAACAAATGATACAGCCGAAATACACTGTTCATCAGATGCATGAACGCGACTGGGGCATTAGTCAGCCCAAAAGACATAACTAGAAACTCATAGTGCCCATATCTCGTCCTGAAAGCCATCTTCATAATATCCGAATCCCTAATCTTCAGCTGGTGATAGCCTGAACGGAGATCAATCTTAGAGAATACCCTTGCCCCCTGGAGCTGATCAAACAAATCATCAATACGAGGTAGTGGATACTTGTTCTTCACTGTCACCTTGTTCAACTACCTGTAGTCAATGCGCATTCACATTGTGCCATCCTTCTTCTTCACAAATAGGACCGGTGCACCCCACGGTGACACACTAGGACGAATAAACCCCTTATCTAGGAGCTCCTGAAGCTGATCCTTTAGTTCTTTCAACTCTGCTGGTGCCATACGATATGGAGGAATGGAGATGGGCTGAGTGCCCGACACCAGATAAATACCAAAATTAATGTCCCTATCCGGTGGCATGCCCGGCAGGTCTGCAGGAAACACATCAGGGAAGTCCCTCACAATGGGAACAGAATCAAGACCAGGAGTCTCAGCTCCAACATCTCTCACAAAAGCCAAATACGATAGATAACCTTTCCCAACCATCCGCTGGGCCTTTAGGAAAGAAATCACCCTGCTAGGAACATAGTCAGTCATACCACGCCACTCAATCCTCGGAACACCCGGAATAGCCAATATAACTGTCTTGGGATGACAGTCTAGAATAGCATGGTACGGAGATAGCCAATCTATACCCAGAATCACATCAAAATCTACCATGCCCAATAACAACAAGTCATCCCGGGTCTCCAGACCCCCAATATTCACCAGACAAGATCGATATACATGATCCACAATAATAGTATCACCCACCGGGGTGGATACGTACACGGACAAATCAAGACAACCGCGGGTTGTACCCAAATGATGGGCAAAATATGAAGACACATAAGAGTATGTAGATCCGGGATCAAATAAAATAAAAGCATCCCTGTGGCAGACTGAAATAATACCTGTGATAACAGCATCTAATGCAATGGCGTCCCTCCTATCTGGAAGAGCATAGAATCGAGCCTGACCACCACCAGATCGGTCTCCCCCTCTAGGGCGGCCCCTAGCTGCCTGTCCCCCAACCCTACCTGACTGGGAGGGTGCTGAAGTAGATGGAATAGAAGAGGAGGGCTGATCCCCCTACTGAGATCGACCACCGCAAAATCAAGGACACTGTCTCCTCATGTGACCAAGCTCATCGCACTCGTAGCAACTACCCGGTGCTGGAGAAGGGGACTGAAGAGAACCCCTCGTTGCTGAAAAACCCTGGGCTGAAGAAGCAGGAGTAGAGCTCTGAGTTGGAAGGGCACTAAGTGAAGACTGGCCCTGCTGAACTCCCTGATGACCACGGCCTAAAGAAGCCCCACTGTACTCTGGGCGACCTGAGTGAGGAGGCCTGAAAGAACGACCTCTACCATGCTGGAACTGGCCCCTAGACGGAGCACCATTGAAGCTACCTGAACCTAGAGGCCTCTTGTCCTCCCTCTCCTCACGCTCCCGACGGCGAGCCGTCTGAATCTCCCGAGCCATGTCGACTACCTCCTCGAATGAAGCACTCATAACCCTCTCTTTGGTCATCAAAATGTGGAGTGGATAGTTGAGGCCATCCACGAACCTCCTAATCCTCTCTCTATCAGTCGGGATCATCCATGTAGTATGCCGAGCTAACTGCATAAACCTCAACTCGTACTGGGTCACAGTCATGTCTCCCTAAATCAACCACTCAAACTGACGACGCAGCTCCTCCCTGCGAGACTGCGGTACGTACTTCTCCAGAAAGAGAGTGGAGAATTGCTGCCATGTGAGGGGCGCTGCTCCAACAGGCCTACGCCTCTCAAACTCCTCCCACCATGTAAATGCAGGCCCTGAGAACTGGAAGGTAGTAAAAGCCACTCCAATCGACTCCAAAATCCATGCAGTGCGAAGCATGCGCTGACACTTGTCTAGAAATCCCTGGGCGTACCACTGAATGTCGGAGGCTGAAGCCTGCCAAATCTCTCAAGACGACGCTGCTCATCGTCTGGCATAGCTGGAACCATATAGGCTGGAGCTGGTGCAACTAGTGCGGCTGGTGCTGTTGGTGCAACCGGCTGAGCTGGAACCGCTCCCGGTGTCTACAATCCCCAAACAACCTGCTTAGGTGTGCGAGCAACGGAGGTTTGATGACCTCCCCCAGTCTATGAGGTAGCTGTTGTAGTAGTGGCTGAGATTGCCTGAGCCAGGCCAGTGCAGACGGATAGTATCTGAGCCAAGGCCTCCTGGAGACCAGGAATCACAATAGGCACTGCCGGTGCCTGAATAGGTGCTGCTGGAGAATCTACAGCTGGAGGCTGGTCCTGAACCGGGGCATCTAGTGGATCTGCAGGTGCCGCCCTCGCTGGTCTGCCTCGACCACAACTATGACCACGCCCACGGCCTCTAGCGGGTGGTAATGGTGGTCGTCCGTCACATCCGGTAGCACGGGTGCTCGCCATCTGCGAGAGAATAGAATACAGAAGTTTAGTTCTCGGATCAACAAAGCCGCACGACAAGAGTTTCAAGAATAAGAAGTGTTTCCTAAAGGTTCTGCAACCTCTCGAGGATAAATACAGACGTCTCTGTACCGATCTGCGAGACTCTACTAAATCGGCTCATAACTCGTGAGGCCTAGTAACCTAGGCTATGATACTAACTTGTCACGACCCCAATCCCAGTCGTGATGGCGCCCAACACAAATGCTAGGCAAGCCTGACCAATTATCACAAACAACCCAATTACGCATCCCATTACCAATTGTTTAAGTTAATTTAGCAGTTAACAAGATTGATAATCTGATAGTAAGTAGAAACAACACGGAAACCAGAATAACCGTCAAAATAACTCCCAGCAAATCTAGGGTCACGAGTCTAGAGCCTCTAGCTAACACTGAGTAGTGAATCCACAATAATACAGAAGTCTAAAATACGGAAAGATAAAAGGGATAAGGGGAGGAGTGGGGTCCTGCGGACGTCAGGAAGCTACCTCGACAACTCTTGAAAACTCTTGGAAGCAGCAAACAACTCACCTAAGCTCCTGGAACACCTGAATCTGCACACATGGTGCAGGGAGTAAAGTGAGTACTTCCAACTCAGTGAGTAATAAGCATATATAATGACTAAAGATGAGAATTCACGAAATACCACAATGTAAAGCTACCGCTAGCAGTTTAGCATAATTAACGAAGAAATGGCAAACAAGCAATGACAGGTAGGTCAGACAATCATCAATATATGGATGCAATGCAATGCACATGACCTCTGCGGCGTGCAACCCGATCCATTTGGGTACTTGCACTCACTGTGGGGGTTCAGACTCCGGAGAGGCTCCTACAGCCCAAGCGCAATATCATCGTATCATCGCTGCAGTGTGCAACCTGATCCACACTCAGTCCAGAATATGCATGTGAGCCACACAACAAACTCAGTTTATAGTCCTCAGTTCCAATTATTAGGGAAATATAATTTAAATTTTTAAAACCTTAGGAATGTGACTAAGCATTTCGAAACAATGTTTAACTCAAAACTAAAATCATATGGCAAGCTAAGCATCATGGAAGCAGTGATAATAATACCTAAGGGATTCAAATAATCGGCACACGGCCCAGATATATCATAAAAATCCAAGTAGGATGTTTACCAAAAATCTCTAGTCAAGAACACAGTATGAACATCACTCAGGACAGACTAATCCATAGTCCCCAATCACAAACGACCCCGCACTCCTCATAGAGTACGTGTCTCGCCTCAATGTAGCATCACAGTGTGATATACCGGGGTTTCAAACCCTCAGGTCATCATCTAATTCTATTACTCACCTCAAACCGGCCGCAAGTCTAGTCCGCTATGCCTTTTCCTCTCGAACCAACCTCCTCGCGCGCCGAATCCGATCAAAACCACAAGGAATACATTACAATAGACTAATGGAACATAACCCAATCGAAAGAACTTGAAAAACACCAAAAATCACGAAGTTGGCAAAATCCGAGCCCCGGGCCCACTTCTAAAAAAATTACAAAATTCACATCACCGGATTTCTCGTCTTGCCACGAGTCCGTACATATAAAATTTACCAAAATTGGAGTCCATTTGGCCCTCCAAATTCCATTTTTACATTATATCCACTCAACCCCTAACTTACCCCATTTTGGTGAATTTCCACTAATTTCCATGATAAATATACCATAAACTCGAATAATCAGGCCAAGGGACTTACCTCCAATCGATTCTCAGTCAAAACCCTAAAAAGTTCTCGCCCAAAGCTCTCCAAGTCGCTCAAAAATGGTGGAAACTACCTCTAGCTCGCAGATGAAATATAACATTTGAAACCCTTCTGACCACAGTGACTTTCGCTTCTGCGGTCCCGCTTCCGCTTATGCGGGACCGCTTCTGCGGCCAAAAATCCGCTTATGCGGTTCTCACTTAAACACCAAATCTTTACCAATTCAAGCCTAATTCTACACCGGACCTCCAAAATAACTTCCGATCACACTCCTAAGTCACAAATCATCTCCCGAAGCTAAAGGAATCACCGGAATTCACATCCGAGCCCTCTAACTCAATATTCTACATCCGGTTGACTTTTCCAATATAAGCTTTCCTTAAAGAGACTAAGTGTCTCATTTCCTATCCATGCCAATCCAATTCAACTCCAACACAACCAATGTCGATAATGAAACATGAAGAAGCAATAAATGGGGGAAACGGGGCTGCAATACGTAAGACGACGGGCCGTGTCGTTACATCCTCCCCAACTTAAACAAATGCTCGTCCTTGAGAGGGTCAAGAGACATACCTAGAACCTCAAATAGGTGAGGATATCTACTCCGCATCTCCTGGTCGGTCTCCCAGGTGGCCTCATCCACGGGCCGACCTCTCCACTGCACCTTCACCGAAGCTATATCCTTTGATCTCAATCTCCGAACCTGACGACCCAAAATAGCCACTGGCTCTACATCATAGGTTAAATCGTCATCCAACTGGACCGTGCTGAAGTCTAACACATGCGACGGGTCCCCAAAATACTTTCGGATCATAGAAACATGAAATACTGGATGAACTCCTGATAAGCTGGGTGGCAAAGCAAGCATATAGGCCACTTCCCCAATCCTTCTAAGTATCTCAAAAGGGCTAATGAACCGTGGACTCAACTTCCCTTTCTTTTCAAATCTCATAACTCCCTTCATAGGCGAAACCTTCAACAATACCTTCTCGCCCACCATATACGATACATATCGAACCTTTCTGTCCACATAACTCTTCTCTACGCGACTGAGCTGTACGAAGTCTCTCCTAGATCCCTTTCACCTTATCTAAGGCATCGTGGACCAACTCTGTCCCCAATAGCCTAGCCTCGTCGGGCTCAAACCAAACAACCGGAGATCTATAACGTCTCCCATATAAGGCCTCATACGGTACCATCGATTTTGGGTCTTTCCGTGTTACCAATCGTATTAATTTGCTTTGTATCTTCTGCCTTGCATGTTTTCCTTCGTCAAATCCAGTATTCTGTAATTTTACCCTAATTGAGCCTTATTATGGTTCTAATATGGTTTTTCGGCTAATTTCTATATTTTTTTGAAGCCTTTATTTAATTTATTTTTTTATTTATTGCAGTTGATATATTCTTTCCAAAAATCATTGTTACTTTGAAATTTGGCCGACTATTTTGCTCTGTTAAAGATTTGTATGCCTAAGTCTTGCATGTTTCCCTCTTTCCAACCTTAATTAGTCATTCTTGCCTCATTTGATTGCCTATATATTTACTGATTCCTTTATGTGATTCTTCCCTTAGTTAGACTCCTGATTATTTTATTCTGAACTCCTTTATTTGGTTTGATTTGAACTTCTTTCCTTAATTATACTCCCGATTATTATCGTTTGGCTAACTGCCCCTAATTAAAGGAGTCTATTTTGAACTCTTTATGTGATTGGATTCTGATTGCCCTTAATTGCTGATTTATGATTCTTTGACCTTGGCTCTACTCTTGAACTGTTATATAAGCACTCTCATTCTTCTCCTTCGACACAAACACACTGTTGAGTTAACACACACATATATTCAAACCCTCTCTTCTTTCTTTGCTATTTGTGCTAACTGTTGGTCTAGCCGGCTGAAAGCCAAGGCTAGATAGTGGAATTGCACATGTTTTTTACATTCTTAATTTTCTTCTTTAACTGGTATGTCTCTAGTTAAATTTTGAAACTGAAGTTTATGTGTTCCATACATCCATGCTTGTTCTTGTACTAGTTATTCAATTTGTTTCTTTGTTTGTTGTTATTAAGCATGTCTAAATTCCGCCTTATGTGTTATCAACATGTTTGACTTCACTTAGTTCTTTGATACTTGTCCTGCATGTTTACTTAGTTCCCTTACTCCACCCTCCCTTAACCGGTATGACCATGTAGTTACTTAGTCTTCTAGTGCATTCGATTGGCCCTAATTATATGTCAAATTTTGTTCAACAAACTCTTGTCTTCAACATGATCCTGCTGCATTCTTTCTCTATATTTTAACTGTCTATTACCATGACTAACTTGTTCAGTAGACTCCTAGTTGTTTTGTATATTTGTTGTATTAAATGTTTTCCTATTTATGTGGTTTCAAACCTATATGTTCCCAATCCCTTTCACCCTATGTTTGTAAGTCTTCTTGTTAAGTAAATCTTGGTATTCTATGATTAATTGAGTTGCGTGCTTAGTAAGCTTTTCTCAAAGAATGATTTCAAAAATGTTCTTCTACTCTTAGCAGTCTTCTTAAAAAATGAGCGTCACTCCCGCATCTTCTTAAAATGTTTTTCCATTCTTGAATCTTTTCACTTCTAAAATTATCTCTACACTATTTTACTAAATCTTTCAAAACTGTGTCAAGCACTCTCACTTACTCTTAAGAGTATTAGGGATCCTTGAAATTCCTCTGAACTCTAGCACACCAAGGCTGGCCCTTCCACACTGCACCTAACCAATCCCTATTTTATAAAGGTCTTGGTGTGATCACTGCCCGGGATCCTTGAGGTCCTTAGGGAACTCTGACATACCAAGACACACTATTGGTTGTGAGATATTTGGCTTCTAAGACTGTATTGAAGGCCTGGCATCCCCAGGTTTACTTTGGGCCTGATTTAGGCTCCATATAGTATAGTTTTATTTACTTATATAATTCATTTGATCCTGGTCTGTAATGATATTATTTGTAAACAGATATTGGGGTAATTAGTAAAAATGAGAGGGTTCATATATGATTTTTATGGGGAAATCGGGTAGAAATCATGCTTCTAGGATTATGTGTGTTGATTCGCGGTAGAAATCATGCTTTAGGTTTAAACTATGTTTATATTCTGCAATAGATATCATGCCATTAGGTTTGTTATGCCTGTTTGTATTAGAAACCATGCCATAAACCTGCGCATTAGATATCCTGCCTTATGATAATCATGTTTACTGCTTTGCATATTAGGAAACATATTATAGTCATCATTTTATTTCTGATTCTACCTAAAGTCATAATCACCTAGAAACTCTATAATTAAACTACTGCTACAATCATGCTTAATTAAGTAACCATTTCTCTTTGTGCATTAGAAATCCTGATTTAGGACTCTGTTTGCATTGGCTCTAAATCATGTCTACGTCACTTAAATGAATAACTATCTATAAAAAAGGTTAAAAAAAATAGTCAAACACATAGACATCATGTTCTAGTATAAACATGCATGAAATCAGTTTTGTATCAGTAATCGCCTAGATCAGTATCCTATAGGATTGAATAACTTCTAGTTGTTTCAACTAGTTCTCAGAATTATGATTGCATACAAACCCACGCCTTGGCAAGCCTTAGGTAATTAATGGTCTTATAACTGTGAAATTGGGCTCTGTTTATGTGTGAAATCGTCCAGGTTTAACAGGCTATAAAATCAATAGGCAAGCTGATTAGGGTTCTACCACTTCGCTTTAAAACAAATGTTGCATATTCTGTGTTTGTGATGTTCATCTAGATATCATGTTCTATGGCTTTCTAAATTTTCTTTAAAATTAGTCGTTTGAGACGTGCTATGTATCTGTTTATGCGTGGAGGTAAAACATGATCCCCTAATTGCTTCCCTATTTGACAGTACTATGTATTCTTTTTTATCGCTTAGATTTTACCTTTTAAATACCTTGGTGGTGTCTAGAACTGCCTAAGTATAGAGATCCTAAATACCTCCGGACCATAAGGAAGGGACGGGTAAAGCACGCTTAGAGTTCATTAATTAAACTCGTTTATATAACTACTAAGGGGGTGGTAATGAGTAATAAAAGGATATGATGACATGTGCGCTTATGCCACATGTAACCCCTCTATTGAGAAAGGCTTACCGGGTATTGTACAGATGTGATCCTATAGGCTAACCAACTTAGGACTTCCCTTCCTTAATTATGTATGCTCGGACTGTTCAAACTTCCTTAATTTATGTATGCTCGAACTGTTCAAACTTCTTTAATTTACGTATGTATGCTTAGACTGTCTAAAATTTACATATGTGTGCTTGGACCGTCTAAACTTCCTTGATTATATATGTGTGCTTAGACTGTGTAAACTTCCCTTATTTGCAAATGTGTTCTTAGACTATTTATCTATTAAATGACTAATTCACGTAACTAAGTTCGATCGGGATCCACCATTGTGGACCGCGAGGTGTGCCTAACACCTTCCCCTCAAGGTTATTTCGAGCCCTTACCCTAATCTCTAGCAATGCAAACTGGTTACATGAGTTAATTGCTTCAGGTGCCCTAACGCACCTTAATCCCTTAGGTGACGACTCTTCAAATACCCAATTCCCAAAAGGAAACGAGTTGTTCCCAATGAATGTCAAAACTCGGACTTCGCGAAAGGAATAGGGGGCGCGATTGCATGGCAACTCTACTGGGGATATTTTAGGTTGTTACTATAACGAACTTGTTTTTGTGAAGTAGTCTTAAGCATGCTTTATCTCGTGCATCCTCCCCCTTATTTTGATTTAACTGCTTACTTTCAAGCATTTATGATTTCCTTTATTTCGTGAAAGTGAGTTGCTTCCTTGTTTTCTTTTGTAACGGTCTTTTAATTATTTAAATACCGCCTTTATCATTTATTTTTTAAAACGTGCAAATACTTGAAAACATGTTATTTATTGTTGCATAAATCATGCTCAACATCATATTCCACATCATATTCCACTCGTACGTAATCAATCATATAGCAAGGCTTGATGAGTGTCGGCGATCTTCCTCTATATCACCTTTTTAAATTCAGAAAGGCGTATTTGCGATAAAATTAGTCAACCAGCGGTGTGTTCGACGGTTCCGTGCCTTTCCCCTCAAGTTTTCCGCTTGAGGGTCCCAGTCTAGACCTTTATAGCAACCTTACTCTTATCAATTGTGCATGCATCATGGTCAAAGCTAGCCGGGTTAATATGTTGTCCATATAATAACCCTTTAAGACAAGCCTCACCCAAAAAGTCCATCGGGTTTTCCATAATCCTAACGGACGCAATCAGGATTGTGTGTATTAATTTGGAGAAATAAGTGCAATGTGATAATCATTGTCGTATAAATAGACGAACCTGGAGGGGAAAAGGGCCTAACTATACTTGTTTTACAGAAAATGAGGAATGAAGTCCCTAGGTTCGGCATGGTCGGTAGCAT
Organism: Nicotiana glauca; assembly: GCA_026770625.1. Classification (NCBI taxonomy): domain Eukaryota; kingdom Viridiplantae; phylum Streptophyta; class Magnoliopsida; order Solanales; family Solanaceae; genus Nicotiana; species Nicotiana glauca. Next base: position 38,316 of record MU679349.1, on the reverse strand, counting down.
ACCTTCATTGATTGCCAGAACACTAAGGGAAACGAAGGAGGACATTTGGCAAGGGCGTTCTTATTGCTGAATCTGCACGAACTGGGGGAATTGATCGAAAAGAGCATCCAGTCTGGAGAGGGTCCTTCTGGGACCAAAAATATTAGGATTACTTGCTTTCTAAAGGTAATAAGGTCAAGTGCCATTAGTGACATTATCTTATTTAGTATTGTTTTGGGTCGCCTATTTTTACATTAATGAAATGAGGCAATTATTGGCACTAAATTTCTCCAAATCTACTTGTCGCTAGGCCTCTCAGGCACAACAGATCTCCCAAATTAGGATGCGAATTTACATTCCCGCAATATGTGTTTAAATACTGCAAACTTTTCGGAATTATTAGTGACTTGGCTACCTTTTGTTTTTCTTTCTTTTGATTATTCCCATTCCCCAAAGGTTGGTTCGTGCACACTGACATCGTCAGCTTATCACACAAGATCCAGGGGCCCTCCACCTTCTCCTCCTCTTAGTCCACCAAAAGGCAAGGGAAAAGTAAAAATGGAAGATTTGAACGACACCAGAAAGGAAAACAACATACAGGTTCAACATGCAGAAACTTCTCATGGTCGGGGTACTCAAGCCCCAAATGAAGCAGTTTCACGGCTCGAATAGAAATTACTATAACTTCAGGGTGAGCTTGAGCATGTCCGAAATATGTCAAACCTATCCTTCTCACTTAGCGTCCCAGACATCAGTCATCCAAACACTCAGAACCCCGCTCCTCCTCAAAACACACCCAACAAGCACCCACAAAATCCACCCGTACCTCACCATTATACAACTCCACCATAAAATCAAACTATCCCACCACAATACCCACCAAACACCTACCACACTCCATAAAATGCTTCACTGGTCATTTCTGACCCCTAGAATTCCACCAATGATCACCACCATATTCAAATTCAAGGTCACCAAAACAACCCTATATATGTGGAAACCCTACCTCATTCCACTCAACCGATCTCCTATGCACCAGAATCTATTGAGAAGAACATGCTCATTAAGAACCTGGACGAAGAGCTCAAGAAGTTGACCAGCCGATTCAAGGCGTAGAAGGAGGCAAGGGGATAGAAGGTTTGAACTATAAAGACTCATGCATACAGCCGGATGTAGAACCGCTAGAGGGTTGCAAACCTCCCAAGTTCGAGATGTTTGATGGCACAGGTGATCCCAGGGTTCATCTAAGGACCTATTGTGACAAGCTTGTCGGGACCGGACGGGATGAAAAGATTCGGATGAAACTTTTTATGAGGAGTCTTATGGGAGATGCTTTGTCTTGATACATTAGCCAGGATCCTGAGAAATGGTCCAATTGGATGAGCTTGGCATCTGATTTCGTGGACCAATTCAGGTTCAACACAGAAAATGCACCAGATATTTTCTACATTCAGAAACTCAATAAGAAGCCCACCGAGACCTTCCGCGATTATGCTACTCGTTAGAGGTAAGAATCTGCCACAATCAGGCCTGCATTGGATGAGGAACAGAGGAACAAGTTCTTTGTCAGAGCACAAGATTTGCAATATAACGAAAGATTGATGGTTATTGAAAACTGTAAGTTCTCTGATATCATCAAACTTGGTGAAAGGATCGAAGAGGGCATCAAGAGCGGGATGATAACAAACTTTGAGGCATTGTAGGCCACTAATAAAGCATTACAGTCAGGCAGCATATCAAAGAAGAGAGACGTAGGGGCAATAATGATGGCTCAAGGCCCAAAATCTCCACTCACATACCAAACGCCTCCACTCACATATCAAGCACCACTACCCACATACCAAAGACCTCTACCCACATATCGACCATCATCTCCCAGATATTCCCAACCAGCCACTGCCTATCACACATATAACTCCCAACCATCTCACTTCCAGTCACCTCTAACTCATCAAAATTACCCAAGACCCCGACCTAACTTTGATCGCAAACCACCCAGACAATACACCGCTATTGTTGAACCCATCGACCAGCTATATAAATGGTTGAAGGCCACTGGTTACGTCACTCATATTCCCTATGTGGCAGTAGAGAACCCATCTCAATGGGTCAACCCAAACAAAACTTGTGTATATCACTCCGGTATGAAAGGGCACACCATCGATGGGTGCCGAACATTGAAAGATAAAATCTAGACACTAATTGACAACAAGGTCATATAGGCAAAAGAAGCTACACCCAATGTCCACAACAATCCTCTCCCAGATCATAGGGGCAGTGGAATACATGTGATAGAGATAGACGAAGAATGGGATCCTGAGGGGTCAATCAGGCTTATCCGAGAAGGCGATGATTTTAAACTTACAGTCACACTCACTCCTATTGTAGTATAGACATTGTCACCAGTCGAAGTTAAGGTAGCCGTATCAGTTCCATTTGAGGTAGAGGTAGCTCCACATGCAGCCACACCTATTCGATTTGAAGTAGAAGTGACCACACCTTTCACAGTGATATTACCAACTACACCTTCTTTCGATTCAAAAGGAATACCTTGGGATTACGTTGCCGAAGCTAGGCGAAAGGGAAAGGCAAAGATGGAAGAATCTGATGCAACACAAGGAATGAACAGGATCGGAAGGGTCTATACACCTGAACACTTGGGAGAATAGAGCAAGGATGCTTCTATTAAGCAATCCGTTATCAAAACTGGACCAGATGAAATTTGGAGGAAAGTACAGACAAAGGAATATTCTGTCATCGATCATTTGAACAAAACCCGCACCCAGATCTCCATCCTATCACTGTTGCAAAATTCAGAGGCACACAAGAATGCTTTGATGAACGAAGCTTACATACCCAACAATATCACCTACGGAGAAATGGCGAACATGGTAGGACAGGTGCTGGAAAGTTATAAGACAACCTTCCACAATGATGAATTACCGCCTGAAGGGTTGAATCATAACTGAGCATTGTATGTCACGGTACAATTTGCAGACATTCATTACCAGAGTCTTGATCATGGAGGTTCAAACCTCAACATTTGTCCGTTGGATACTCTGAAAAGATTGGACAAAGGTTTCCATGAAATACGGGCAGGGAGTATGAACGTGAAAGCCTTTGATGGGTCTCAAAGGGCCACAATTAGGGAGATTAATCTTTGTCTACAGATGGGGCCAACTTGGTTTGACATTGAATTCCAAGTGCTTGACATATCAGCTTCATACAATCTTCTATTGAGATGGGGCTGGGGCTTCCACCACTACACCAGGCCATGAAGTTCGAATGGAATTATTAGGAGGTGATCATCCGTGGAGATAGAAGCAATCCTATCTACACCAATCGAACCATCCCGATTATCGAGAACAGAAGAAGTCTAGGAGGGGAAACTTATCACCATATTGAACATGTAAATGTTGTTGAGAAAGACAAATGGTGGAGTAACAAGATAGAAAGCATACTGGAATGGACTGGGTATGAACCCAGTAAATGGCTTGGGAAGAATATCCAGGGCATTACTAAACCTATACAGCTAAAACGTCATGATACTATATCGGGATCGGATACCAGTATACATAGTAGGAGAATGATGATTAGTCGCCTCCATGGCGTGGACCTTATTACCCTCTTGAGCAACTAGTGCTGCATCTGGGTCAAACTTTTCACCAGGCTGATATGATATGGGGAACGACAGAGGAAGAAGCGTTAGCTAGGCTGAGGAATTTGTTCCTAAAGGATAAGGATATGGATTGAAATGCAATAATTGAGGAGGAGGAGGAGGAGGAGGAAGAAGGTCTCACCATTCAGACCATGGAGAAGGGAGACGTTCTTAGGAACTGGACCGCCATACCATCCTGGGCCCGCCGAGTCCCTGAGTAGCTTGGCAATCAGTCTAATTTTATTTATATAGCCATGCTAGACATCTAAGATATTTTCAGTAATTTGTTTTAAAGACTCACTTGTTCCAAATAAATGCTCGATTCATCGAGTCGTACTTGTTTTGAATGTTTTCAGTTTTAATCAATGCATTGCTATTTATTATTCACTATTATCTTCCACATTTTTCTTTCTACAACGTTATTATTACTTTTCCTGATGAACTGGTGATTGTGATATGTAATGAGATAACGCAACATAAGGATAGTGACTCAGAAGAAGAGGATGAAATACTGGAGGAAGTTGTCAAGGAGGTTGAGAACTTTGAGAATAAGCCTAAGTCCAACCTGGATGAAACTGAAGTAGTAAATTTGGGAGATGCCAAAACCGCCAAGGATACTTGCATAAGCATTCACTTATCACCGACAGAGAAGGAGGAGTACATTCGTTTGTTGAAGGAGTATGAGGATATCCTTGAATGTACATATGATGACATGACCGGTTTGAGCACATCCATAGTGGCTCACAAGTTGCCACCAATCCAATGTGTCCGCTAGTGAAGCAGAAACTCAGAAAATTCAAACCAGATATGAGCCTAAAAATCAAGGAGAAAGTTACTAAGCAGATCAAAGCCAAAGTTCTCAGGGTGGTTGAGTACCTAAACTGGTTAGACAATATTGTACCAGTTCCGAAGAAAGATAGGAAAGTCAGAGTATGTGTTGACTATCGAGATTTAAACAGAGCAAGTCCTAAGGACGACTTCCCACTTCCAAATATACACATCCTGATAGATAATTATGCCAAGCGTGAGCTCCAATCCTTTGTGGATTGCTTTGGGGGTTATCATTAGATCTGGATGGATAAAGAAGACGCAGAGAAAATAACTTTTATTATGCCATGGGGGTATACTGCTACAAAATGATGCCATTTGGTCTAAAGAACGCTGGGGCTACTTATATGAGAGCCATGACAACCATCTTTCATGATATCATACACAATGTAATAGAGGTGTATGTTGACGATGTCATTATCAAATCCAAGAGGGCAGCAGATCACATAGCAGATGAATGTTTAAAAAATCTGGATAGAATGTTAGCCCGTTGTGAAGACACTAATCTTTATGCTCAATTGGGAAAAATGCCACTTCATGGTTGAGGAGGGCATAGTGTTGGGTCATAAAATTTCAAAGCATGGCATAGAGGTGGACAAGGCCAAAATAGAGGTGATTTCAAGGCTTCCTCCCCCTACTTCTGTCAAGGGGGTTAGAAGTTTTCTTGGGCATACAGGGTTCTACCGAATATATTAACTTTATAACCGCTTTTATTCATTTTAAAGAAGATTTAACGTTGTCTAAAACATGTCTTTGGACTGCGTCACATGAAATGCACCCGCAATCTGAAACACATTTTATTCAATGTTATTAAGATTTGGATTTGGGTCACATGAAATGCACACCTGAGTTTAGGAAAGTAATATTATTAAAAATAATGTGCCTAAAGCAACTACGCGTTTATATTTTTACGATGGCCATGGGTGTTGGCCCAAGTAAAGGTTAGTTTTGAAGACTGACAAAGGAACTCATGATGAACCAGGTCCATCCAGTGGTCCTGCACAAAAACGGACAGATTTGTGCATGTGGGTTGCACGTGATGGAGATAAGCTTAACTTGGTATATTTAATATCTCCTGATCGAAAAGGTTGCATAATTGATAAGGAGAAGGACTCCTTAATCAAAGAGAACACTATTCAAGATAGGGAAGGAGTTAGAAGTTGAAATCAACTAGAACTCTTCCACCAAGGAAGAGTTGCATCAGAACTCTAGTTATTTCTTCATCTACTAACTCTATAAATTG
>MU679349.1:2481-25274 GCA_026770625.1 Nicotiana glauca | reverse complement strand
TTTGAAGTAGCCCCAATGGCCATGAGTAAGCTTTAAAATCTGGTTATCTCACATTTTTATGCAACTTTTCGATGATGCCAAAAGGGGGGAAAAAGGTTGTGCTTTAAACAAGTGATTTTTACACTTTGAACAGTGATGTTTATAACCTACTGTACCTGGTTCTTGATGATAAGTGATAAAAAGGAAAAATGTTTCTAACATTGTGTTGATGTTGAGCTGAGTTGATACAGGGCTAAGCTTATGAAAAGCACAGAGTTTGTCATCATCAAAAAGGGGGAATTCGTTGGCCCAAGTAAAGGTTAGTTTTGAAGACTGACAAAGGAACTCACAATGAACCAGGTCCATCCATCAGGTGCACAAAAACGAGCAGATTTGAGCATGTGGGTTGCACGTGATGGAGATAAGCTTAACTTGGTGTATTTAATATCTCCTAATTGAAAAGGTTGCATAATTGATAAGGAGAAGGACTCCTTAATCAAAGAGAACACTATTCAAGATAGGGAAGGAGTTAGAAGTTGAAATCAACTAGAACTCTTCCACCAAAGAAGAGTTGCATCATAACTCTAGTTATTTCTTCATCTACTAACTCTATAAATTACAGGATGTTCTCACATTAAAGTGTTGCACGAAAACGCAGAAGTTAAACGTGAATTGGGAGCAAAATAGCAAGGTTTTTTGCAAGCAATTCATGTGTGATTCAAGTGTGCAAACCTGAAGCTACATGAACAAGATTGAAGAACCAGCTCCATAAAGAGTGTTATGTGTCTTTCTTTTATTCTAGTTCAATTGTAATAGGTATTTTAAAGTTGTACCTTTCCAGCTTTCATAGAAGCAATTGTATTAGGTATTTTGAGTATTCAAGTTAGAGTTAACTTGAAGTTGTCGCAACAATTAGAGATTGGTTGCTACAACGGGATTAGAGTTAATCCTTAGGTTTACAAAGAGTTTTGTAAATGCAGTTTTGGCTTAGTGATTTTAGTGGAAGTTTAGGAAAATCCTACTGAGTAGTAGGTCGTGATTTTTTTAACTTTTGAGCCAGGTGTTTTCCACGTAAAAAATCTATGTGTTCTTTATTTTATGTACTTTTAATTCCGCAAACAATAGTAGTTAGTACACCTAAAAGAACCAGGTCCTTCCAGAAGCAGTTTAAGCAAAAATTGGGTACCACACAAATCGCCCCCCCCCTCTTGTGTGGTATTGACGTTTAGAACATCAATGGGGATTTGCTAAATGGCACGCCTCGAATTTTAAGGATTTTAAAAGAAATAATTAAACGAGGGCCACGCATTTGAGATTTTATATGGCGCGGCGCACCTCAACTCCAATTTTAAAACAGAATTTAAACTAAATTTTGAAGGGCCATAAACTATTTGTATTGTCTAATATGGTATACCGCCAAAAGAAGTCTATTTAATTAGCTAAAGGCTTAGCGCGATTTGAGACTAATTTAGGCAAATACATAACCTAACCTCAGGTATCAGCAGAATAAACGAGCCAGCGTTTGGTTACGCGCAAAGCCCAATTAGGAGGCCCAAATCAACCTTCTATGAACTTGCATATCAAAAACAAAAAGGGCAAAGGCTTAAACGAAGCCTGTAACACGTCTTGGACGCGAGGGAGACGCTGGGCCAATATTAAAGTCCCAATTGCAGAACATAGTCATGCCCAATGTTTTGAATTGGAAACAAATACTGCCATGTAGACCAATACCATGCACGTTCTCATTGTTCCACCCTTTTAAGGAATAAAGCATTCTTTAATGGCATAAGGATCAAATATGCAAACATTTGGGCTCCTCAGTAGAACAAGTTTGATTTCGTTTACTAAATCCCACTCCAAATATCCTTAAACAAGCAATTGACAGTATTTTAATAAATCTGGAAACCTCTACGTCATGATTCTGAATTCCCTTTTAAAAAAAACTTTGAAGCTATGAAGTAAAAGACTCATTTCAAATGGATGTTAGACACATAAAAGATGAAAGCCAAACCTTAAACAAAAATCATAGACAAATTAAACTATTCTCAATAGGGGTTTATAGTCATTCACCACAGTACGGGCCATTCTCATCAAAATATCACCTCATATTACCCATTCAAATAGCATACTACACCTCCTCATTTTATCCTTAATCTCCTTGCAACTAGTTTTATCATGAGAACTGATACCAAACTATATAACATTCAAATGTCTAACTAAAAACCAAAGAAAACTGAAACCAACATGCCTCTTGGCTGCATCTTCTATCTACGGCATCTCAACAGTCCCAAATTAATACAAGAATACGAAGCAAGTTTCAACAGCCAAAGCAGAATTAACTAAGAAAGCAATGGACTAAGTTATAAACCACCAGACAACCAAAATATAGAACTGAACTCATAAAAAGAGATTAGAAAAATGTTTTGAGCTCTTTTTTTTATTTATTTTTATTTTTATTTTTATTTCACTCTTCAATTCAAGCTTCACATGGGGGTAGAATACAAAAGTGTACCTGAAAAGGCAAAAGAGGTCAAAAATCTAGTCTGAAACTAGAAGGAAACAACAATAGCAGAAATCAGCAATGCAACAGTAACAACAACCAAAACCCAAAACCCAAATTTCAATGACCACGACCCAAATGATTCAAAACCAACCCTTAAATCAGCAATGGAACAATAGGAACCACAGAAAATCCAAACCAGACTCTGAAATACTAGAACTCAAACCATTTTTAAACCAAAATGTGAACCATGACCTTCCAATAGTTCGAGTTAAGTTATCAGGACCAGAAGAACAAAGATCGGAGCATAGCTTTAGTAATTTGTTCAGGAAAATGCCAGGAATTCAAGGTTGTTTGAGAAATTTTTAGAGAAGAAGCAACCGTTTCAATTTTTCTATATTTCTCTCTCTTCCAAAATCTTTTCTTGAGCTTCAAGTAGCAATGCCTTTATAGGTAAGCTACTAGAGTAGCAGAAATAGGCTAAGTTTTGCCCTTCAATCCTTTCCATTTTTCGTTTTTTGCTACTTGGTCCCTAATTTTCTGACTTGCTTGCAAGTAAGGCCATTTTCAGCTTCTAGGAAGCTTCTTCAGGTAGTTATTCAAAGATTCCCTAAGCAATCTACCCAAATTACCCTTTGTACCCCTGAAATTTACCTTGACGGACCAACCTGAGTCAAATTGACCTAAGACAAATCAGACATGAGTCTTTAACCAATTGGATTAATCCCTTTCTTTGGGCTTTCTGATTTTCGGAAGTCAGTTCAAATTAGCAATCAAAAAAAATTATTGGACCAAAAGACTTACATAGTCATAAAGACTCGTAAGGTCTTGGGCTCAAAACAAACAAAATTCAAACAAAAATCTAACACTGAAACAAAATCGTGCTTAATAAAAATAGACTTAATACTAACATGCATGAAAAATGATTTTAAGGAACTAGAAAAACAAATCAAGAAGAAAAGAAAGAAGCAGAAGATAATGATATAGGAGATAAAAAACAAAAAAAAAAGATGAAGAAAAGATAAACAAAAGAAAGGGAAAAATACCTAAGATGGCTCGGACAAAAAGAGTTGAAACGAATCCCCAAATCTTCAAATTTAGGCCGAGTTTGACCTTAATCGCGTGTTCTTGTCAAGAACACACGAATAAAATCCAACTAGACCTTGATCCTTCACCGGAATATTGATTTGGGGTTTTGGGATTTTAGGGTTCGTCAGTTCAAATCAAGATTCGACGGGTTGTAGTCGGATTCAAGTGAAAAGAGTTATGGATTGGGAAAGGGAAGGGTGTGAGGCTTCTATGGTGTTAATTTGGGACCGGTCAAGGGTGGCGCCGCCACCAGAGAAACTGTGGCGGCACTAGGGTTTCGAATTTTGATATGAAATTCGAGCAATTCAAAAGGGATTTGGATAGAATGGAGTGAGGATTTGGGATGTGGATGTGGAGGAGAGTACTTGGTGTTAATTTGGTGGCGATTGGCCTGCCAGCCGCCGCCGTAGGCGATTTCCGTCGGGCAGGCGACGGACGGTGGTTTAGGGCGGAGCTCGGCGAGTCTTTGAGGGTGTATTGTGAGAGATGACTGAGGGGTAGGGGTAGGGGTAGGGGTAGGCTTAGGACAGTTAAATATTAAGATGACCCTAGTTCCCAACCGTTGATTTGGACGAGATCAACGGCTCAGATTAAGTACACAAAATGGGGTCGCATTGGGGGTGCTGGACCGGGTTTCTTGAGTGATTGGGTCGGGTATGCAAGGTTTAAGGGGTATTCAATTGGGTTTGGGCAATTTTAATTATTTTGGGCCCAAAAATCTGATCCCCTACTTCAATTCTTTTCCCTTTTCTTTCAATAATTTTTTTTTGTCAAAATTAAAATAAAACTAAATTAGATCCTAAAATTAAATTATCCTACCAAATTCAATTAATTAAATCTAAATAATAATTACCACAACTAATTAAATACCAAATTAAAAGAAAACTACCACAATTTGAAATTAAACAATAAAAATGCAAAAATAAGTTATTTTTTGTGATTTTTTCCAGTTTTTGTAAAACACCAAATTAGTAATTAATCAAAAATGTAAAATCAAATCCCAATATGCAAAATGCAATGTATTTTTATATTTTTTATGAATTAATTAAAATTAAATACGCACAGAAAATGCAAACAAACACGAAAATTATGCAATAATTCATAGAAAATAAATAATCAAAAGAAAATCCTAATTTTGGAAATTCTGTCGGAGTAATTCATGCGAGGCAAAAATCACGTGCTCACAGTGTTCGCAATGGAAAATTTTCGGCCATATCTCATGGGATCCAAGATTATAGTGCACACCGATCATGCAACTCTTAGGTATTTGACGACGATGAAAGACTCCAAAGCTAGGCTGATGCGATGGGTATTTTTACTTCAAGAGTTTTATTTGGAAATTGTGGACCAGAAAGGTAGTGAAAACCAAGTGGCGGATCACTTGTGCCGCTTGGAGGAGGAAGGGAGGTCGTGTGATGGCTTATAGATCAATGGTGCATTTCCCGATGAGCAGCTACTTTATGTGACAATGAGTGATATGCCATGGTTTGCGGATATTGCTAATTACTTTATGACTGGTATAATCCCGTGTGAGCTCTCTTTTAACCAAATGAAGAAGCTCAAACGGGGTAGTTTGGATTTCTATTGGGATGAGTCGTACTTATTCAAGATTTGCACTGACGGAGTGATCCGAAGGTGTGTCCCTGAGGAGGAGCAGTTGAGTATCTTAGAGGCTTGTCATTCCTCTCCCTATGGTGGCCATCATGGCGGGGCGAGGACAGCTTCGAAGGTTCAAAGTTGTGGGTTTTATTGGCCAACTTTGTATAAAGATGCAAGTGATCTTGTGAAGAGGTGTGACAAATGTCAAAGAGCGGGTGGTATTTCGAAGAAAGATGAGATGCCTCTTAACACCATTCTAGAAGTGGATATTTTTTATGTATGGGGTATTGATTTCATGGGCCCATTTGTAAGCTCGTGCGGGAACACCTACATTCTAGTGGCGGTTGTCTATGTTTCAAAATGGATCGAGGTTGTGGCTTTGACCAACAATAAAGCTAGGAGTGTGGTTGCATTTCTCAAAAAGAGCATTTTTACAATGTTTTGGCACTCCTTGTGCAATCGTAAGTGATGGGGGTCGCATTTTTACAATAGAGGTTTTGACACCTTGCGTGCAAAGTATAGTGTCAACCACAAAGTGTCTACTCCTTATCATACTCAAGCAAGTGGCCAAGTTGAAGTCTCAGACAGGGAAATCAAGAGTATTTTGTCTTAAACAATCAATGCAAATAGGACCTATTGGTCTAAGAAGTTGGATGATGCTCTATGCGCTTATAGAACTGCTTACAAGAATCCGATTGGTATGTCTCTGTACCGGATAGTGTTTGGGAAATATTGCCATCTACCGGTTGAGGTAGAGCACAATGCCATGTGGGCTTTGAGGAAATTGAACCTTGAATGGGATATGGCAGCAAATCTTCGTGTGGAGAAACTTAATGAACTTGATAAATTCCAATTCCACGCCTACTCTAGTTCATCCTTGTGCAAGGACAAGATGAAGTAACTTCATGACAAATATGATTGTGGCAAGGAGTTCAAAGTGGGTAATTTGGTTCTCTTGTTCAACTCTTGGTTACGTTTGTTTCCGAGAAAGCTTAAGTCAAAATGGAGTGGACCTTTTGAAGTGGTGTTTGTGACTCCGTTTGGTGCCCTTGATTTTAAGAACAAAAATGGGGAGGTTTTCAGAGTTAATGGGAACAGAACCAAGCACTACCAGGGAAAAATTGATGATAGCCATGTGGTGGCACTTCTTCATCTTAAAAGATTTAATGGTAATATGCGTCATGCCGCAATATTAAACCAGGCACTTCTTGGGAGGCAACCCATGTGTTTTTTCTTTTCATCTTTCTTTGATTTTCATTTCAGTATAGGATTTATTTTTGGACTGGCTGGTTGTGAGATGCTATAGGATTGTGTTACTGCAATGCAGGACAAAGTGAAAGAATTGTGCAAGTCTCTGAAGTTTGCAATGCGGACCGCACTACATTCGGTGCAGCTGCAAAGAACTTAGTGCGGGGGCACAAAGTTAGTGCAGACCGCACTGATGATGGATGCAAAACAACCAACTCTCTGAAGTTTGCCATCGCGGCCGCATTATATTTTGTGCGGACCGCAGTGGTTGTCTTCTCAAACTTGTATAATTCTGTGTGGTGCGGACCGCACTGCATTTTGTGCGGTCCGCGGTGGGTAGGTAAGTTGGGCCCCATGACTTTTTCTATAAATAGGACCTGAGGCCCTCCTTTTGAACTTTTCGAACCCTTTACTCTCAGAGCATTAAAAATCATTGTTCATCTCTCTCTATACTGCACGTAATAACTACTAAGGATTAATCATTATCTCAGCATCTTACTTCTGGTACTTTAATCTCTTTTCAATTGTTTATTTTTCTTATTTTCATTTAATTTTTGTTTTCTTAGTTCTTCTTCTTCCCTTCCCATTTTTCCTTCAATTTTGTAGCTTAGGGTAGTTAAAATACTGTGTTAATTAGGATTAGGTAGTAAATGATTGAACCAACACTTAGGGACTCTTTACTAGGTGTAAAATTGGACAAAAATTGATCAACACTTAAACCCTAGGTTGGTATTACTGCTAGACATTCAGTGCGGACCGCATTGCATTATGTGCGGTCCGTGATACCCCTATGCGGTCCACAATGGTATTTTGTATGGACCGCCATGATAAAGTTCTGAAACCTAAACATTGAGGACCGCGACCGCATGGCATTTTGTGCGGTCCGCAGTGCCTCAATGCGGACCGCATTGGCATTTTATGCGGTCCGTGGTGCATAGATATAGAGAGTGGGTAGTCTGAACCCCACCTCTGTGCCGACCGCAATGGATTTTTTGTGGTCCGCATTGGCTTCTTTGCGGCCGCACTAGATTTTGTGCGGTCTGCACTCTCCAACTTTTTACTGTATGCAACTTTTTTTCCTCTAACTCTCAATTACATTGATTATATTGATACCAACAAAGCATGACTGAATGTTGATTGTAGACAATGGTGAGATCAAAAGGCAAATGTGATAAACAACCAGGACGAGGAGAGTCCTCCAGGGGAAGGAGATGTGGAAATATAAAACTAATCCCTCAAGTTCGGGAAGCAATAAAAGTAACAAGGAAGGAGATCCGGGCTGCTGATAGAGTTGCTTCCCACTCATCAGGAAGTGCTTATCAGCCTTCCAGGGAGTTGTCTAATTCTGACTCTGTCCTGGAGTTTATGGATGACTTCCCGGATAGGTTCTAGCTGACAGATGAACCCACTCCTCAAGGCTCCCCCATTGCCCGAGCACCAGTGCAAGTATCTTCTGAGTCGTCTGATGGCTCATCCGCTAGCAGTGCCAAAGAATATTCCACATCTCCTACAACTTCATTATCCAGAGAAAGTCCCATAGTATAAGTAGGGGATGAAGTAGAAGGGGGTGTGCCTCAGGTGGGAGGAGTTGATAGAACTAGAAACCCAGAGGCATGGTAGGACCGTTTTGTGAGTGAGGTGGCCTACCATAAGTTTAGAGAAAGGTGGCCTGTGAGGAAATTGATTGCAGAATGAAGTTTTGTGGATAGAGACCTATTTCCTCACAACCCCAATGTGAAAAGATAGTTTAGAGAGAGAGAGAGAGTGGGTTGGGAGTACCTCTTAAGCAACTACGTGGATGCAAACGAGCACCTAGTCAAGGAATTCTACACCAATGCTGCCCACATCAAGAAGGGCACCAAAGTGACCAAGGTTCGAAATTTGAAAGTACTATTTGATGGTAAAGCAATAAATAACTACTTGGGCTTCAATGAGGAGTATGAATCACTGTATCTGGAGAAGATGATATTATGTGAGGAGGCCCGTCATTGGTTGGCACAGTACTTGGCAATCCCAGGTACCACCCCTGATTGGTTGAATGCGAGAGTGAAGATCTTAAGGAGAAGTTTGAATTTCAAGGCTAAGGGGTGGGAGACATTCGTGTATAGCAGACTAGACCCCACTACCCACGACAACTCACTCCCTCTTCACCGGGCTATTGGTAGCATCAATTATGGCAGGGTACCCGATTAACGTCGGGAATGTGATGTCTCGGGTTATTACACAGGTAGTGAGTGAAGGTGACAGAAACTACCCTTCCCCATCTTCTTAAGCATGTACCCGAAGGACTTAAATGTAGAGAAGCGGAAATTTGATGCCAAAGTGAAAGCAAAGGCAACATTCTCATAGTACAACATACAGGGTGATGACAACCCTAAAGGCAAGACCTACAAGGGAAAAGCCACTGCTTCAACTGGCCAGTCTGAAGAGCCAGTAGTGGTAGTGGCTCCTACTCAGATTGCCTCCACCTTAGTAGACATGCCCCAGGTCCATCCTGTTCTACAGTTCCATACATACCTTCCACTTCTGCCTACCCATTGACAGCCCACCGTCTGAGCCAAGCCCTCGTCAGCATCAACAACTAGATGCAAATAGCTTCTTCTAAGTTGTTTGTACTTACTACCACGGTGGCATTCCAGTCATCACCTCCTCCTCTACAAGTCCTACAGTCTATTAAGGACACTCTTAAGAAGCTTCTGGACAACTAGAAGAAGCTTCTAGAGAAACAAAAATTGATCACAGAGACCATTGATTCTCATGGGAAGACACTTAAGGAGCTTGCAAAGGAGTCAAAGAAAATGAGAAATACTCGGGCTTCAAAGAAGTCGGTGAAGAAGCTCAGGGTAGAGGTTGATAGGCTTAAGGCAGATCAGCTGCCTTTGTAGTTGTTACTGCATGACCCAGCACCAGCAGCCCAGCGCCAGCCATTGCAGGAGTTAGAGAGGCTTCCCAAGAGGAGGAGGGTGATTCCCCGTGTAGATGACACAGTGATACAGTTGGAGGATCCGCAGGGAGATTCCTCTAGCATGCCCTAGTAGTCAGCCCAGGGGTCAGTCCAGGTCCCAACAGAGCCACAAGCCACAGGAAGCCAGTCACAGGTTCCCGAGCAGACAGAGGACCCAGAGACTCAGATTCAGGATCCCACCCGGACAGCGGACCCATAGGGAGTTTCTTTTTCCTCCCTTCTCTTTTTGTGCTTATTTTGGTTAGTTGGCATTGAGGACAATGCCAACTTTCATTTGAGGGGGTAGACCTACTTGGATTTGGATGATTGTACATGTTATGATATTTTATGCTTTATCTTTTTTTTTAAAAAATCTTTGGTATGTATATAACTTTAGCATTTCATTGCACTTTTCGTACTTTTTATTTTAGGTATGTATATAAAGGTACCTTCTTATGTATATATTCATTCTCCCTATTGTATATTCGTCTAAAACCCCTCTTATACATACTCATTTTACTTTCCACTTTTTTTTTATTTCTTAACTTCTTATTTTATGTTCGTAGCTTCTTGTTTTGAGTTTTTGCAATAAGCCCTTGGTTTTCTTAATGTCACGGTTCTTTTCGAAGGTGGAATTTGTGTGAACCGGGTGGCTCTTCCCGATGATGGATGGCATGACAACCTTCTTAAGGGTTCGAATCTATTTTTCTTTTTGCTTTTTAGTAGTTAGTTGGTAAGGGTGCGTCAAGCAAAGCTTCACTTGGGCCTAACACATTTGTCCTTGACCCCATGGTCAAAAATAAATCGTTGTGTGTAGGATGGTGAAAGTTGTGACCTTGAGACTCTTATGTTGGACGATAATCATCAAGTGGTTTGTCAGAACCATTGTGTGCTCAAATCTTATCTAAGGTTGTTGTGGGCCTCCAACTCCGTGTCTCTAGCAATCCCAAAACTTGTATGGTGAGAATTTGAATGGTAAGTCCAAGTCCAGAGCCACTGGTCTAGAACTTGCCCTGAATGTGTGTCTAGGCAAAATCCTAAGTGGAATTTGACTTGAGACGTGATTATAGGCTCTCCTTGATCCGAGTGATTGAACACTTCCATAGCCTACCAATAACAAAAATCCCCAGTCAGCCCTTTTGAGCCTTAGACCTTTTTCTTTCAAGAACCACGCTACAAGCCTTGACCCGTTCTTAATATACCCTCTCTTGGCACCCGATCTTTCCTCAGCACATGGCAAAAGTATAAGTTTGGAGGGAGAGACGAGGATTGAAACAAAGGGGTAAAAGGTACGAAATGAAGAAAAGGACATGCAATGAAAGAGAAAGAAAACCAAAAAGACAAAAATAATGTTCAATGTAGAAAAGAATGAAGAGATTCAATAAAAGCAAATAATGAAAGGTGTGAAAAGTTAGAAAGGAGAAAATAGTTGAAATTTACAAGAAAAAGTGACAGTGTGTCTCTCTAACCCCTTAGAAAGAAGTGAAATGACTTAAAAAGTCAAGTGAATGTGTGCCAAAATGAAGAAAAATAAGTGCTAAAGGGAAGATGGAACCTACTTAGACCAAACATTTACTACCCTACACCAAAAGCCTTTACTATTTTTCCACAAAATCCATATATGATCTTGAGTTGAATGAAGCTTACATTAGTGGTGACTCACATAAGGAGCAAGCATATGGTACCTAGTGCCGAACTTTTGACTTTTCTTTGAGAGAGATGAGTGTATTTCCATTAACCTTGTTTTGAGTGATACTATCCTAAAGGCGAGGTTTGCTTAGGGAGAGTCAAGGATGTGTGAGTTTGGGTTCCACAATAACCGAAGTAATAGAAAGAGTTCCTTTGATGTGTTGAGTCAACTTTTGATGCTCTTGTGTCACACTAAGATCCATGGTGTTTAAAAAAGTGGAGGTTGTTAATGATTCATTTGAGTTGAGGACAATTGTTAGTCCCAATTGAGGCTAGATGAGTTCCCTTTAGGTCAGCTGAATTTTTCTTGGATCAACTCTTAAGGGGTGGGTCTTATTTTGTTTGCTTGAGAACAAGCAAAAGCTTAAGTTTGGGGGAGTTGATAACTAGGGATTATGATGCATTTTACACTTCTTCTTGCTTAAGTTTTGATTAGAAATGTGTACAAAATAGTCCCAAAGGCTCACAAGTCGTGCTTGATTGCAGGTTTGATCATCAAGGTGATAAGGTGTCAAAAAGCAGCTAAAAAAAGAGTGAAACTTGCACAAGTACCAAGACAAGACGAAGCTCACTCAAACAAGGTCAGTGTGGCCGCACACAATTCTGTGTGGTCCGCAAGGATGAAGTTCAGAGACTATGTTTTTCAAGCCATCAGGCAATGTGGCCGCAAAGAATTTTATGCAATCCGCATTGGGTTCATTGCGGTCGCACTCGATTTCATGCGGTCCGCAGAGCCAAGGTTCAGAGAGATAACAATTAGAGAATTATGTCCAATGCGGTCTGCAGTCCATTATGAGTGGACCACAGTAGAAGCCACCGCATCCGTGGTGCATTTTATGCAATCCACGGTGGCTAAACTTTAGAGAGCAGAAAATTCAAGCCAAGAGCCTTAATGTGGCCGCACTCGATCTTGTGCGGTCCACACTAGCCCCGTAGGGATACTTTTGTCCAAAATTTTTAGCCTAGTATAAATAGTTTCTTTTCCAATTTTTAGGTCATCAGTTAGATTCTAGAATAGAGTTGTGCTCGTGAATAGGATTTTCTTGCCATTTGGAGTAATTTTACAATACTTTTACCATTGAATCTTCAAGTTTTAATTAGTAGTTTAATTTTATGGGTTTATCTTCATCTATTTCTTTGTTTTTCTCTACTATCATGAGTAGCTTGACCTATCAGCGCTGCAACCCTAGGGTGGGTAATTGATGGGTCTTATGTTTTAAGATTTGAATATCTATGGGTGTTTGATATTTGGACTAATTTATGGTTTTATTGCTGAATTAGTGGTTGCAAACACTAGTTTGTGTTTTTTTGATTTTGGCTCTTCTTGAAAAAGAGGGTCTAAGTCTCTAGAATTAGTCCAACAAGGAATTGGGGCGTACTCAAGAGAATTAATAGCCCCAATTAAAGGGTTAAATCGAGAGATTGTAATACCCGACTTGAACCTTAATTGCTTGCACAAATGTTCATACCCAATTGATCTTGAGAAAATCAATTAGGGAAAAATCACTCGAACTACCGAGAGGTATAGAGTGGGTAGAATCGTGCAATGGTTATATCGTAATCCCCAAATATGACAACCTAGCCTTAGACACAAGAACCAGTTAATTATCCACCTAGGTGATAGTCACCCCCTAGTGTCTTTTAACCAATTAGAACATCCCAATTGTCTCTTCTTAGCTTAACTTAGTTCAATTTAGCATATTGGTAGTATAAATCTTAGAAGTTAAATAAAAAACCAAAAATGTTTAAAAGTCTAATTAGGAACAATTATGTAACTCTAACTTAGATAGAAACTCAATTCCAATTATTAGCTCCCTGTGGAAATCGATCCCGACCTCATCGGATAAAAGCTGTTTCGACCTCTCTTGCTACTCTATAGTAGTACAAGGTTGGCTTCGATCACACACCATGACACACTATTGGCTGTGAGATCTTTGGCTTCTGAGACTATATTGAAGGCCTGGCATCCCCAGGTTTACTTTTGGCCTGATTTAGGCTCCCTATATTATGGTTTCATTTACTTACGTAATTTATTTGATCTTGGTCTGTAATGATATTATTTGTAAAATGATATTGGGGTAATTAGCAAAAATGGGAGGGCTCATATATGATTTTTGTGGGAAAATCGGGTAGAAATCATGCTTCTAGGATTATGTGTGTTGATTCGCGGTAGAAGTCATGCTTTAGGTTTACACTATGATTACATTTTGAAATAGATATCATGCCACTAGGTTTGCTATGACTGTTTGTATTAGAAACCATGCCATAAACCTGTGCATTAGATATGCTGCCTTATGATAATCATGTTTACTGTTGTGCATATTAGGAAACATGTTATAGTCATCATTTTATTTCTGATTTTGCCTAAAGTCATAAATCACCTAGAAACTCTATAATTAAACTACTGCTACAATCATGCTTAATAAAATGACCATTTCTCTTTGTGCATTAGAAATCCTGATTTAGAACTCTGTTTGCATTGGCTCTAAATCATGTCTACGTCGCTTAAATGAATAACTGTCTATAAAAAGGGTTTACAAAAATAGTCCAACACCTAGACATCAGGTTCTAGTATAAACATGCATAAAATCAGTTATGTATTAGTATTCGCCTAGATCAGTATGCCTATAGGATTGAATAACTTCAAGTTGTTTCAACTAGTTCTCAGAATTGTGATTGCATACAAACCCACGCCTTAGCAAGCCTTAGGTAATTAATGGTCTTATAACTGTGAAATTGGGCGCTGTTTATGTATGAAATTGTCCAGGTTTAACATGCTATAAAATCAATAGGCAAGCTGATTAGGGCTTTGCCACTTCACTTTAAAATTAAATGCCGCATATTATGTGTTTATGATGTTCATCTAGATATCATGTTCTAGGGCTTTCTAAATTTTCTTTAAAATCAATTGTTTGAGACGTGCTACTTATCTGTTTATGTGTGGAGGTAAAATATTAGCCCCTAATTGCTTCCCTATTTGACAGTCCTATGTGTTCTTTGTTGTCTATTAGATTTTACCTTTTAAATACCTTAGGAGTGTCTGGAACTGCCTAAGTATAGAGGTCCTAAACACCTCCGGGACCACAAGGAAGGGACGGGTAAAACATGCATAGAGTTCGTTAATTAAACTCGCTTATATAACCACTAAGGGGAGGGTACTGGGTAGTAAAAGGATATGATGACATGTATGCTAATACTACGTGTAACCCCTCTATTTGAAAAAGGCTTACCGGGTATTGTACAGATATGATCCTGTAGGCTAACCAACTTAGGACTTCCCTTCCTTAATTTATGTATGCTTAAACTGTTTAAACTTCCTTAATTTATGTATGCTCAGACTGTTCAAGCTTCTTTAATTTAAGTATGTATGCTTAGACTGTCTAAAATTTACATATGTGTGCTTGGACCGTCTAAACTTCCTTGATTATATATATGTGCTTAGACTGTGTAAACTTTCCTTATTTGCAAATGTATGCTTAGACTATTCATCTATTAAATGACTAATTCACATAACTAAGTTCGGTTGGGACCCACCATTGTGGACCGTGAGGGGTGCCGAACACCTTCCCCTTAAGGTTATTTTGAGGCCCTTACCCTAATCTCTGGCAATGCTAACTGGTTACATGAGTTAAGTGCTCCAGGTGCCCTAACGCACCTTAATCCCTTAGGTGGCTACTCTTCAAATACCCGATTCCCAAAAGGATACGAGTTGTTCCTAATGAATGTCGAAACCCGGACTCCGCGAAAGGAAAAAGGGGGTACGACATGAGGCAGACCTTGGAATCTAAAGGTTTCAAGTTGAGCAGGACCAAAACATAATACTTAAAGTGTAAGTTTAGTGGTGAGGGGAGGGGGTATGGGAGGCTGGACTCGCAAGTCATACCTAGGAGAGGAAGTTTTAAGTAACTTGGGTCAATTATTTAGGGGGATGGGGAGATTGATAAAGATGTTACACATCGTATTGGGGGCGGGATGGATGAAATAGAGACCCGTTTTTCGGTATTTTGTGTGACAAGAAGGTGCCATCGAAACTTAAGGGTAAGTTCTACGGAGTGGTGGTCAAACCACGATGTTGTATGGGACTGAGTGTTGGCTAGTCAAGATCGCTCATGTCCAAAAGATGAAGGTAGCAGAGATGAGGATGTTGAGATGTATGTATGGGCACATCACATTAGATAGGATCAGAAATGAGGCTATTCGCGACAAGGTGGGTGTGAGCCCTATTGAGGACAAGATGCGGGAAGCGCGGGTTAGGTGGTTTAGTCATATGAGGAAAAAGAGCACAGACGCCCATGTGAGGAGGTGCGAGAGGTTGACACTGGAGGGCCTACAGAGAGGTAGAGGTAGGCCAAAGACAAAGCAGAAAGAGGTGATTAGGCAAGATATGACGCAAATTCAGCTGACCGAAGACATGACCCTTGATAGGAAGGTATGGAGGTCGAGGATTAGGGCAGTAGAGTAGGTAGTCTAGAGTGTTCATAATAGTATTATTGGCACGCAGTCTCGCTTTCTGTTGGTAGTAGATTTGTATGACTAACCGTTGTTTCTTTCATTGTTAATCACCTTGCTATCCTTTTGTTTTTATTCTGCTTTTATATGACTTTTTGGTACCGTCCCTTCTTGTATATATTTTTATTAATGTGATGCTTATATTTTCCTGAGCCGAGGGTCTATTGGAAACAACCTCTCTATCCTCACAAGGTAGGAGTAAGATCTGCATACATACTATTCTTTCCAAGCCCCATGACGTGGGATAATAGTACTAGTATGTTATGGTCTATAATTGTCTACAAAGTAGGTTAAAGTTTTGATCGATCTAAACAGTGGTTATACTGGGGAGGGTATGTTTGGTACGAACGAAAATATTTTTAAAAATAATTAAAAAACCAAAAATATATTCCTCCATAGCGCGCACACCCAAAATCTGAAACAGTGACCTCAGAAAGGGCTATTTGTGTAAAACCGCCAAATTTTGGCTGCAGAGAAAAACCAACTCATGTAAAGGCAAAACCACGGCCCAAGTCTCCTCTCAATCTTTTGCACTCTTGCGCAAAAAACCCTAGCAACACTACCCCTACCGTTCACTCCCTCTTCGGCCTCTCTACAGTCCTTCGATTCTTCCCTCTGAACAACAATGGCGTCCAGTGATCACACGATATTGCAATTCTCGCCATCTTCAACCAGCTTATCGGCTAAGGTTCACCCTCTAGTCATATTCAACATATGTGACTGCTACGTTAGGCGTCCCGATCAAGCTGACCGGGTCATCGGCACGCTTCTCGGCTCTGTATTGCCTGATGGTACTGTTGACATTCGAAATTCCTATGCCGTTCCTCACAGCGAGTCACAAGATCAGGTTCTATTCTCAGTATTCTTTCTGATAATTATTTATACTGTAATTGGACAAAGAAAAATTTCAGCTATCTTATTTAAGGTCAATTTGGCCGATTGTTAGATTTATAAATAGTATAGATAACCTAGCTCCGTAATTTTTGGTTTTAATTTCAAAATGATGAGATGAAGGGACAAATTGTGTAAATTTTCAGTAAATTTAGGGCATAAGGGCATTTTTAGATAACTCTAGATGAGTTGCCTAATTGCGATTTAATTGCTAGTGCAGAGAATGTGAATGATTGGTTGTGCAATTTGTGTTTTGTATGCATAAACCAGTGGTTAGCTATGCAGATAATGTGAATGTGAATGCATAAAGCAGTTGTACGCAATTGCTGATTTGCACAACCTGTAATTACCCCTGTTGCACGGGCTTAGTGCAAATATTTATAATATATTATTTACCCATCAAAAAAAAAAAATTATGCATGGGAAATACTATAATTTTATATAGATAATGTACAATACAAAATAAATTTTTCCTTCTTTATTTTTGTTCTCAACTTTGCATACCGCATTTCTATTATGGACTGTATTTTTTTCTAGATGTTTTTTTATGATTATATATTTTTGGGCATTTTGTCCATTTTAGGTTGCATTGGATATTGATTACCATCACAATATGCTATCATCTCATCAGAAGGTGAATCCAAAGGAAGTCATTGTCGGATGGTAATCCACCTTTCCTTTTTCCTTTTGGTTAAAGTTTCTTTGTGTTGCTAAATTGTTTCTGTGGTGGAGAAGTCTTTAGCTCCAACTATTTCCAGAATTGAAGAGTCTTATATATTGCTGCAACATGAAATCTTTGGTGTCCATTAACTTTACAATATGAGTAGTATACATTTTGATTAAAATTAGAATATGATATCCGGAGCATGCCATGTTTAACCATTGATGAAAAAGATGTCTGAAATGACATATATATGCAATTTCTACTTCCATATACTTATTAAGAAAAAAGTTGGGACTTGTTTGGGGGAGACTACCCTAGATGACCATAGGTGGCTAAAATCTCACGAGGCTATTGCAATGTGGAAATGCTTTAAGCTTGGTATTCCCTGTCCTTTATTTTTCACCATTTTCTTTTTAAATTGTGATTAAAGTATTTGACTTTAATACATGCGTGTGTGTGTGTTGGTGCATATACATAATATGTTATACATTTAAAAAGATTCGGTGACTTACAATATTCGTGTGTACGCATATGATTTTATGCCAGTAGTTAAGTTAAATTTTTTGTCCCTTTTTTTGGTTTGGTGTACATTTTAATGCATTGATGTCGTTTTTCTTCATTTATTTTTGAAGTACAAAATTCTTGGGCTTGGTGCCCCTTTCCTTGGGGCTAATGAAGATATGGTTGTGACGTTCTTTTTGGGTAGACGGCTTAACAGGCTACACTTGATTACTCTTGCTGACTTCAATATTTTAGTTCGTTCATGGCATCTCATTTTGTTATCTGGAAATACTTTTAATTTACTGCATGCAGTTGAACGATGTTGAAAAGAATGGCTATGATGTATGAAAGTAGGAAGAAGGAAATAGAGAATCCATTAAACGTAACCTGTATACAGTGTACAAAGTATTCCATTAACAGAATGCACGTACTTATTGGTCCTTAGAACTTATGAGTACTGGCAACTATATGTTCATATCACATACTTGAATTCTTGGTGTTATCTGCCTATGAACATACTTCATAACTCCTTTTAAGTGCCAGTTATGTTGAATATTTAACTGCATATAAACAGTGTTATCAAAGGCGAAAAGCGCAAAAAAGCTCTAAGGTCTGTTGGGGCTTTAAGCGCAAAGCGCAAAGTGCAAATAAAGCTTGGGCTTTAATGAAAAAAGGCGCAACTGGAGAAAAAGTAAAAATATGTATATATAGTCCTAGACCCATAATTATGAGCATGAATAACAAATATATGGACAAAAAAATTGAAAAAATGTTACGATGAAGTTAAATATCAATTTTTCAGTATCGTCTTTTCGGGATTACACTCGTTGGCAAGGAAAAGTACACTTTAGAGCCTTGATGCAACATTGGAGGGTCCACAAAGCGAGGTGAAGCGCTCAACATATTTTGAGCCTCGCTTTAGGGCTTAAGCGCTCCTTTGACGACACTGCATATAAATCGATCATTGGCCTGTGAACTTCCTGCTTTCTGTAGTAGTGAACAAGTCAAAACTTGTAATACTAGAGCTGATAAAACTGTTACTATCTGATACTTGGATTTCACAGGTTTTCTACTGGTTTTGGAGTTAACAGAATGCACCTACTTATTGGTCCTCAGAAATTATTAGTACTGGCTATTATATGTTGCATATCACATACTTGAATTCCTGTATCTGTCTATCAACGTACTTCATAACTCCTTTTAAGTTCCAATTATCTTGAATATTTAGCCTGTGAACTTCTTGCTTTATGTAGTGGTGAACAAGTCAAAGCTTGTAATACTAGAGCTGATGAAAGTGTGACTCTCTGATACTTGGACTTCACAGGTTTTCTACTGGTTTTGGAGTCACAGGTGGTAGTGCTTTGATCCATGACTTTTATTCCAGAGAAACTACAAATCCTATACATTTGACCGTTGACACTGGATTCACAAATGGAGAGGCTTCTGTAAAAGGTTTTGTTTCTGTGCATTTGTCTATTGGAGACCAGCCGCTTGCTGCACAATTTCAGGAAGTTCCATTGGACCTGCGCATGGTTGAAGCTGAAAGGGTTGGATGTATGTCTCCACTTACATCCCATATCATATAGGATGGGCTAATTTTCTTTACATTTCTTCGGTCTTTTTTATTTTTCCCATACTGTAACTGATGCCAGTGAATAGGGGTTGATGAATCCCCACTACACTGTGATTGAGTTCATTATAATATCTCTGATGATCAAGTTATCATCCATCCAAAGTATAGATGCAAAAAGTAGCTATAGTGTAATGTGTTCCAATAGAAAGGGTAAGAAGTGGTATCTCCTTTAAATTTGGTTGGAGAATGAGTTAAAGAGCATAAGTCATGTTAATTTCCTTTGCACAATAAAGTTTCTCACTGGAGTTTCTTATGTTCCATTACTTCAGTTGATATACTTAAGACGACTACAGTAGCCAAACTACCCAACGATCTTGAAGGAATGGAAGCCTCAATGCAACGATTACTTTCTTTGATTGATGACATCTACAAATATGTCGATGATGTTGTGGTAAGTGAACTTTGCAGTACTCGAATTTTGCACTTGCTCTGCTCTTTTGTTAAGTCATTTACCATATTGATATTTCTTTGCAGGAAGGACGTGTGGCACAAGATAATAAAATCGGAAGGTTCATATCTGATACTGTGGCTTCCCTTCCCAAGCTCTCATCTCAAGACTTTGATAAGCTCATTAATGATGGTCTCCAGGTAGTTATTTTTACCTTTAAATTGGATTGCTAATTTTCGTTGTTTCCTTCGTATTCCCTCTCTACCCTCCCTAACCAACTGGAAAAGAAAGGAAAAGAAAGCAAGTCCGTGGACATATTATTTTACTTCTCCCTAGCTCTTACGCACTGTAGTTAGAAATTTCAGGAATTACCTTTTGGTGGTTATTTATGGAAAGGAGAAGTACTTCAGTGAACATCCAATTAGCTTTGTGGCAATTTCTCCTTTGAGCTAATCCTTATAGCAAGTTCTGCTTCAACTTCTAATATAATAACATTTGTCATTCTGTTTAAACACTTTTAGTTAGGAGAACAAACTGATAGATTCTTCTATTTCTTCTTGTCCATGTTTTCTCTAATCCATGCACACTTGCCTTGGCAGCTGGCTCTTCCACTCCTGCATGTTTTTACCCTTACACTAAGCATCTTATACCCCTTTTCTCTTCTTTTTGCCTTCTTCCCAGTAAAAAATAGCTACTTGAACCTAAAACGCCACACTTCTGTTTTCTAATTGACTAACTGCAGCTTGAGATCCTTCTAAAATGGCAGCCACGTTATCACTTCATTGTCATACTTCTTTTACTGCGTCTTTAATGATAAAAGCTTGAGATGTATCGATCTTGGGGAAGAGAACCTGGAAAATGTTGTCTTATGGGAATTTCAACTAGTCTATTCGCTCTATAGTGCTTTCCATTCCCTACCATTTCTTCTCCTTGTAAAACTCCAGTCTTGGTTCTTTTTTTTTTTAACAACTTCCCTCTCACCCTGGACCACCAGGCCTCTCCCCTCTCTTGTCAGCCCTTCCTCTTTATTTTCGTTTTCTTTTCAATTTTAAGGTTTGTACCTTAAACTTCCATATAATCTTTCATGTTAAGCACATATAAAATGTTGGGACAAAATTTGTGATTCATCATGTTAATTGAATGTAGCACAAGGGTCAAGTTGATCATTAAGGGGTCATTTGGTTTAGAAACAAGTTTTACATATTGTAATACAAAGATTAATAATGTAGGGGTATAACTTGTACAAGGATTAATATGCATAACTTGAAAATTGCTACCAAACATTAGATTAACAATGTATTTGTTTTATACCGTGATTGATTTTGTCTAATACCTCTAACCAAATGTGTCCAAAGTGTTTATGTGCTACAAAAAAGGGTCTAGCACCATAGTTGCCTCGTAGCAAAAAGTTGAAGCGGATCTGTGATTGTTTATGTGGCTATGTTGCCCCCCTTAAGTTTCTTGCTTTTTAAAAATTAAAATGCAATATAAATGCTACTCCCTCCGTTCCAATTTATGTGAACCTGTTTGGCTGGGCACTGAGTTTAAGGAAAAAATAAAAACTTTTGGGATTTGTGGTCCTAAATAAGTTCAAATGGGGCCCAGAGTATTTGTGTGGTTGTAAAAGCTTCTCATTAACGGTAAAATTATAAATTTAAGCTAAATTGTTACCAAATTTAGAAAGGGTTCATTCTTTTTGGAACGGACCAAAAAGAAAATAGGTTCACATAATCTGGAACAGGGGGAGAAATAAGTTTGTCAGTTACCATTGATATGAATGAAGCTCAAACCAGATCAGGTTGCCTGACCCGTAGTTGAACTTTCCTTGCAGGACCAATTGCTCTTGCTCTATTTGGCAAGCCTCACTAGGACACAACTGAGCTTCGCAGAAAAACTTAACACTGCTGCTCAAATCCTGTGATGATGATTAATTCATTCTCATGTTGTGCAACATCAGAATTTTCTCTAGGTAACTGATTTTTGTTCTGAACAATGATGATGTCGGTCCTTACGAGAGGGGGAGGGGGAGGGGGAGAATTGTATTTTATAGTTTGTTATTAGTTTACATGTTTCGGTTTTGTACAAGACAAACAACATATATGGTGAAGACGGAGGTAGACTTAGCTAGCTTGATTCATTTGAAAATTCCCTTGAGGACGAATTTTAATCCTTTTTGGAGGTGCCAAAAATTGAGGTATTTTTCTTTGATTAGTTTCTTGTATTTTTTATCCTCTTATTTGGGCGTCGGCAGGTAGTTTCTTTATAACTGTTTGGCTTTGTTGGATTGGGTGTTTTGATCCTTATTTTGTCACTCTTAAAGAGTTTCCCCGATCCTTACGAAGAACTAGTAGTCGTACCTGTGCGATGCGCGGTCAATATTAAAAAGAAAAAATTAAATTATAATCGTTCTTGTTTGATACTATTAGACCGTATTGCTTTAATAAATTTCAATTGTCATTTTATTTGTCAATACGATATACCCAACCCTCATCGATAATTGAGTAGTAAATTTCTTTGTTAATTTTCAATAAATAATTTTTCTGTTAATAACTAATTATGTCATGTGGCTTTTATCTAGGCTATCACTTGTATTAATATGGTGCCTTTTTCTTTGGCTTCTTATAATATATAGATAGATTATTAGCATATTACTTGTTTAATATTTTTGTTTGCTCTTGAAAATATAATTTTTTTTTAAAATTTTATTATATTTTTCTCAATAATATTGTTTGAATTTTGATGAATAGATATACTTTTTATTTCAAAAAAAAAAAAAATAATTTTAAAAAATGAAATAAAGAAATTAACTAACCTAAACCAACTCTCCCTCATGCTTTAGTAGTTAATTTAGGTAGTTAATTTCTTTGTTAATTTTTAATAGATAATTTTTTTGTTATTAACTAATTATTCCATAAGATTTTTATAAGATTTTTTTCTAGTCTACCACTTGGTATAAGGAGAGGGTTTTATTCTCTCCTTTTAATAATATATAGAAGATATATAGAAAATAGAATATTAGAAAGAAACAACTCCATAATTTGAATCAAAAGTTTTTTATTGCTTTATTTTTGTTTTTTTTATTTTAAAACAATTATAAACTCCAACTTGAAACT
This sequence comes from Nicotiana glauca, assembly GCA_026770625.1. Lineage (NCBI taxonomy): Eukaryota > Viridiplantae > Streptophyta > Magnoliopsida > Solanales > Solanaceae > Nicotiana > Nicotiana glauca. The sequence goes on along the minus strand of MU679349.1, from coordinate 2,527 downwards.
ACTCCCCAATTTGAAATGGTAATTTTTATTTTTTTAATTTCATTGT